>CM034149.1:488633781-488646281 GCA_019776745.2 Taxus chinensis | reverse complement strand
AAATTTTGTGACTGTGGGCATATATGTGTGTAAAAAGTTCCATGTGTGTGTGTGTCCCTGCTCATCCTATTGTGTGTGTTGCCACGTGTATTTTATGTTGTAGTGTGTGGACCCTTGTTAAAACTGTAACTTATTTAAATGTGATAGTATTTGCCTGGGAGTCATACAGTTTTACAAATTTAATTAAATGTAACCCCGTGGATGTGACCAATGTGAAATTAAATGTTTTTGCCTTGGTTGAAAATGAAATTTGATTTATATATTTTATAACCTTATGGTAATTAAATAAATCTTATGTCAAAAGGTTGTCATAAATAAATGTCATAGAAGTTAATGCATTTTAGAAGAGTGTGTAAGTTACCAAGTATGGGTTGTGTAAGAATTTGTGAAGAGGTTGTAAGGCTGATTTTGGAAGGTCAAATCACTCATTCGCTATGTGCTTTGAAATTTGAGTGCGTTGCGTGCTTGGAACAGAAAAATTTGGAGGCGTGTGGGACAAGTTAAACTTGTCCCACGACCTCTCAGAATCCTCCACCAACCATGTCTATTGAATTTGGAGTCAAAATGGGATTATTTTATTACATGCGTGACATGTTTTTTTTAAATTATTGATTGCACTTGTCTTACAAAATTCAAATGCATTGCCTTTTGGGGTATGGGCTACATTGTGTATGTAAGTAAATTTGTCATTTTTCTTTTGCTGGTGATTTGTTGTTGATGCGGATTGCCTCTTGGGGAAGGAAGAAAAATGATGTGGCATCCCACTTGCAATCCACATCATCCTCTTCCACCCTCTCCTTTAAAATTTGAATTCCTCCTCATTTTGTGGTTGTTGAAGGTTAGAAATTTCATATCTTGGCGCGTAGTCAAATTTCTCTTGTGTGCGTGAATTCATTTGGAGCTTGCTTGGTGGAAGATGAGGATTTTATTATGCATACATTTACCTTGTTGTTTTGGGACTGTGTTTTGAGCATCAAAAGAACTGCTGTTTGGAAACAAGTCTCCATCATGGAGAGGTAGACTCTCACTTTTTAAAATTGATGTTGTTCCCTCTTTTAGCATGAAATTTGAATGTATTTGTGTTTGCAATTCTTAGAGGGATGGGTAGAATGCTTAGGGCATGGTGTGGAGAGAAGACTATGAGGTTTATCAGAGGAGGGATAAGGGATTTTACCATTGGCACTTGTCTTGTGGAGGGAGTGTTGGTTGGGATCCACCTAGGGAAAAGAATATGCTTGCATTTCTTACTTTGGGGAGGTATAAGGGATAAATTTGGAGGAGGGATAAGGAGGGGTTGAGGAGGGATAAGGTTTATGGGATGGTTATGTTTTGGCGGTTTGTTTTAGGTGGATGCCCAATTTCAACATGGGAGGCATAAGGAGACCTCCATAGTTCTTGCTCTTGCTTGGCTTGCTTGCTTGGAGAAGGAGCCTTTGTTTTGATTGGAATTGTTGTTGTAGTTGAGAACTACATCTTTTTGTTTGTGCATTTCCTTGTGCATGTGAATGTATGTTATATGTGAAAGAAGCTATGTTGCCATGTGTTGTTTTATCATGCTCCATTTCAATATGGTTGGGGCTCGGGGGCCAATGGGGAAAGATGGATTCTATTTTCCCATTGGGTATCTTGGTTGGGTGGAGAGTGTTGCCTTTCCCCCTTCCTTGTTGTGATTCAAGTTACAAGAATGAAGAAATCAACAAGCTGTTGTTTGGAGAAAGAAGAATACAGTTTGACAGTCATCTCTTTGAGAAAAATTTTGTAATCCCTTCCCACTTCGCGTGGATGAGTTGTATAATTTTGTAATGTGAAGCCATTGTATGGTAAATGGAAGTCTGAAATTTAATTGAAATGTAAAGATGAAACATTCTATTCTCTATATTTGAAAAGACTGTCATACAGTTGTATATTTAACATTGAAATTCAAATGTAGAAATGAATTGTATCTTTCTTCTTAGTTTGAAAAGAAAATGGTAAGAACATTTCATACTTGTATTTGAAATTTGAAATCAGATCAAATTGGAAAAGATATCAGTTGTAATGTTATTTGATTTTTAATAGAAGTATGGCATTGGTTCTTGTAAAATTTTATTGCTGTCAAAGGATAAAGTTCCATTTTGAAAAGAATAAGAATCTCTTTTTTTTTTTATGTTCAGAAGATGCATATGAAATGAAATTAAATGTTATTCTTTCTTGCAAAATTGTATATCAAAATTGGAAACTCAGAGATGCTTTTAGTTTGAATTACATGGATGTTTGATAAGAAACTACATTGGATTAAGTTTATGAATCATTGTTGTTTGAATTTAAAAAAAAAAGAGACAAACCAAATTTAAAGCAACAACTTGTTGTTTTAAAGTTAAATCTGGTAATGTACATTTTAAAAAAAAAAAAACAGTTTACTTTTATACTTCCTAATCAATTTAAAAATACTATGAATTAACATGCTGAGACTATTCTGAAACCAACTTGACAAGGAAAATTTCGAGAAAACATTTCAATCAATCCAATTTTGAATCAATCCCCTTCCTAAGTCATTTTTTGTTCCTTGTTGGATAAAAATGAAACTTCAATAAATTAATATTGACACCTTTAAAACATTCTAATTCTTTCCTAAGTTGATCCTCCATGTCTGTTTGACATGTTGAGTGAAGGAAGAGTCCAATTTTTATAAAATTTGTAAGTTGAAAATTTCTAGTTTTAAAATTATAAACCCTGTAGATCAATTTCTTAAAATTTACCCTTGAAACTTTATCAATTTCTAAAATTGATGATTTCTATGCAAAGAGGACTCCGAGAGCTTTCCGGAAAGTCCAAGTTTTCCAAAAATGGAGCTTCCTATCAAAAGTTATGGCCATTTGAAGTTTTACTTCAAAATGGCCATCCCAAACCAAAAACGAAATAATTCGACCTTAGAAAAATTTAAATTTGAACTTTAGAAAAATTTCCAAAAAAATTCTGCGGCCCCCAACCAATCATGTGCTGACATGTGGTAGGGGGTGCACTGATCAAAATGGAAAAACTTAACTTTATGCCCCTTTTGGAAAAATTTCACTTTTTCCTCCACCGATCCGCGGCCAATCACAAAGTACCACGTGGCCATTTGAGCAAGTGCGGAGGCATGGAGGAAAATTTTCCTTTGGAAAATTGAGACTTTGGTTTTGGGAAAAATTTCAAATTTTTCCCCTCGACCCTCTCGCCCAGCACCAATCACGTGATGACACGTGGCATTGGGAAAATTTTCCCAATTTTCTCCCTATCCCTACGGACCTCCAAGGGAAAATTTTCCCCTAAAACTCCGCCTGGCCATAACTTGAGTTTTACAAGGAGTTAGGAGGACTTCTTTATATGGTTGGAAAGGTGAGGAATTTCCTATCCAATGAGTCTAGTTTAGGAAAGTTTTGATAAATCTAACTATTTGAAAAATATAGTTGAAGTTCAGGTCTTGATACAAAGTAGGCCTGGCGATAAATTTCTCCCTGAACCTTAGAAAAACTTGTAACCTCCAGATTGGAGCCTTGTAAGCTTGTTATAAGATAAAGATGGAAATCTTGTGTTTGGTTAATCAGAATTTGTTCCAGAATCCTATTTAGTTTCAAACTAGTGTCTTGCGACTTGGTTGAAGACTCTTCCTATAAAAAAAAACATTATTCCATAATTTTCCTAGTTTGTTTCTTGGTCTTAAGTGGTAGTTGAAGCAGGGATTACACTTGGTATCAGAGTAGTGGTTCAAAATCTTGGACCATTGGGCACACTAGAAACATTGAGACTTGAAACCTAAAACTAGCAAATTGATAATCTAGAAAACAAAACTAATTGAAAATTAGAAATGTTAGTAAACTTAGAAAAATGAAGAAAACTCAAGGTAATGAAACTAACTCCCACTCTAGTCTATGCAGAAAGCTCAGACGGAGTAGGAGGAACATTCACAGAGGCTCAGAGTCACCACCACCACCACCACCACCACCTCCACCACCACCACTAGACCATGGTTTAGCAGCTATCCTACCACAGATTTTACAGACCCTCCAGGATGTTAATGTCGCCTTACGCGGAGGATCACTAGGAGGGCACTTAGGCAGATAGGATAGAGATACTTCCATTGAGGGACATGCACCTCCTCCACAAGGTGAGGAGGATGGAGGAGAGAATTTTCATGGAGAGTCAGCTAGAGCAGATTCTTCTTTGAGGGGACATGGTGACCATATTTCAGGATAGAGAGAGAGGTCTCGGAGCCCTAGGCCCGAGGACAAGCAGGCAGAGAGGCCCAGAGGCCGTCAGACCACAGCTGCGGATCACATCAGGGAGATCTTGAAGCTTAGGCCCTCACATTATTCAGGTGACACAGGTCGTTTCCAAGCAGAGGCTTGGCTGGTTAGCTTGAACGGTTGCTTTAAGATTTGTCCTTGTTCTAGCAACACGAAAGCTCGTGTTGCGATCCATCTACTAAAGGACAGAGCTAGAGTATGGTGGAGGACAGAGGAGCAGAAGCTCCATATAGATTCGGAGACAGTCACTTGGGAGCTGTTTGAGGAGAGATTCAAGAGTAGATACTTGCCACGGAGATTTATACAGCAGAGGATCGATGAGTTCCACGACCTTTGACAGGCTTCCCTTACAGTGGCCGAGTATGAGAGTAGGTTCCTGGACCCACTTCAGTACGTTGATTACATGCAGGATGAGTAGGTGTGGATCCATAGGTTCATCCGGGGCCTTAATATAGACATTGGAGTTGCACAGACATTAACAAAGGCCATTGAGAAGGCCTACATTGCAGAGGAGACTTGGGGTAAAACCCAACAGGCTAGAGATCGGGTTAGGAGCCATATTCAGTAGTTGCAGGATAGTAGATCAAGGGGGTCGGATCCTCTTCCTCGTGGTGGTCAGCATTCTTCACAGTCATCTTTCAGGCCACAGCATCAGCAGCAACAGTCCCGCCCACCTTGTAGGCCTCCTCAGAGAGTTGATGCACAGAGAGGTCAGAGCATGGGGCCTCCTAGGGGTCCCACCAGGACACAGGGTGGAACTAGAGCTTAGTCAACAGGATCTCGACCACAGAGGCCACAACAGACTATGGCTAGATCATCAGGGTCCATAGCACCTACCTCTAGGGCATCTTCTAGCGGTGCTGCAGTTTGGAGGACTTCAGGTGGTTGCTTCGGGTGTGGAGTAGTGGGACACTTTTGGAGAGATTGCTTCCAGAACACTAATAAGGGTAAGGCACCCATCTCAGAGCCTACAGTCGGAGACATGGGATGGAGTCACAGGATCTATGCAGCAGTCAAGAACCGTCAGGCTGAGCACCAGAGCACGGTCATTGAGACTACAAGTAGCATTAGAGGTGTTCCTACTTCTATATTGTTTGATTATAGTTCTTCTGATTCATTTATTACACCATCCTTGGTAGAGCGTTGCAGGCTAGTGCCTGTTACACAGGGTCATAGTTGGGATGTCGAGATGGCTTCAGGAGCCAAGGTCTTGGTAGACTCCTTAGTAAAGGAGTGTGTTGTTAACTTGGGACCTTTCACCACCACTTCAGATCTTCGTGTACTTCCTTTGGGCTCGTATGGAGTCATTTTAGGCATGGATTGGTTTTCTGTGCATAGGGCTAGGATGGATTGCTATCATAAGACTATATCTTGTGTAGACGATCTTGGAGTTAAGTTGGTGATTTCTGGGGTCAGGAGATCTATTTCTATTTGCACTATATCTGCTATGCAGCTCAAGTGGTGTGTGCGACGGGGTTGTCAGATGTATGTAGTTACAGTCAGTGACCAGACAGAGGATGGGTCTAGTGGACCATTGCTAGATGACCATCCCATTTTGAGAGAGTATACAGATGTTTTCCCAGGGGAGTTACCGGGGATGCCACCCCCACGTGAGATTGATTTCCATATTGATCTGGTTCCAAAAGCAGAGCCTATCTCATGAGCTCCTTATCGGATGACCACCCCAAAGCTCTATGAGCTCAAGTTGCAGCTGGAAGGCCTTCTAGAGAAAGGCCTTATCCGTCCTAGTGTATCCCCTTAGGGTGCACCAGTTATTTTTGTTAAGAAGAAGGATGAATCTTTGCAGTTATGCATAGACTTTCGCCAGCTGAATAAGGTAACGATCAAGAATCGTTATCCCCTGCCTCGCATTGATGAATTGTTTGATCAAATGAGGGGAGCCATAGTGTTCTCTAAGATTGATCTCAAGTCTGGGTACCATCAGTTGAGGATTATAGAGACAGACATCCATAAGACTACTTTTCTTACGAGGTATGGGCACTATGAGTTCACAGTGGTGCCTTTTGGTTTGACGAATGCCCCCGCTGTGTTTATGAGTTTGATGAATGGGGTATTCAGGACCTTTCTAGACCGCTTCGTGCTCATCTTTCTTGATGACATTCTGATTTACTCACGTACGTGTGAGGAGCATGAGGGGCACCTGCGATAGGTTCTTCAGTGTCTTCGTGAGAAACAACTTTTTGGGAACTTGGAGAAGTGTGCCTTATTTCAGTCAGAGATTCAATATTTGGGTCATATCATCTCAGGTGAAGGAATTGTAGTTGATCCTTCCAAGATTAGAGCCATTATGGATTGGCCAGTACCCACTATAGTGACAGAGGTGCGCAGCTTCATGGGGTTAGCAGGGTACTACAGGAGATTTGTAAAGGACTTCTCTCAGATAGCACACCCCATCACTTCCCTTCAGCGGCAAGGAAAGAAATTTGTTTGGTCAGACCGATGTGAGCAGACCTTTAGGACACTGAAGGAATATCTCACTACAACACCCATTCTTACAGTGCTAGATCCACATGGTGAATTATTTGTATGCACAGATGCTTCGTTGGCAGGCCTTGGAGGTGTTCTTATGTAGGACAGAGTTGTAGCCTTTGAGTCTCGCAAACTGAAAGATCATGAGCTTAATTATCCTACCCATGATCTTGAGCTTGTGGTAGTTGTGCATGCTTTAGTTCGATGGAGACACTTTCTTCTTGGTCGGAGATTCACACTCAGAACAGATCATTTGAGCCTTCGCCACCTCTTCACTCAGCCCAATCTAAACGCTCGTCAAAGGCGTTGGATGGAGTTGCTTTGTGAGTACAACATGGAGATAGATCATGTGAAAGGGAAGGAGAATGTGGTTGTAGACACTCTCAGCAGATGGAGGCATTTGAGCATGGCTACTTCAGTGAGCACAAATTTATGGAGCAGGATCCTTCAGTAGCTTCCTCTTGACAGTTTCTACATTGCAGCCCGAGAAGAGATTGAGTCCCAGAGACCCCTTGAGGGGAAATTTGATGGTTTCTCACTAGAGGTAGATGGTCTTCTCAGGTACAGAGGTCAGATTTATGTTCCTAGGGACAGAGACTTGAGGTAGGACATCTTGACAGAGGCACATCGTGCGCCCTATTCAGCCCATCCTGGGGTGAAGAAGATGCACGCCACCTTGAGATAGTTATATCACTGGAGAGGTCTTCACAGGGACGTGGCTCAGTTTGTGTCATGTTGTTTAGAGTGCCAAAAAGTGAAGGCCGAGCATCAACATCAAGATGGCCTTCTCTATTCTCATGCTATACCAGAGTGGAAATGGGACACCATTTCCATGGATTTCATTGTTGGGTTACTAATGTCGAGATATCATCACGACGCCATCATGGTCACGGTTGATAAATTGACAAAAGTAGCTCACTTTTCACCGATAAAGACCACCTATAAAGCTAGTGCGGTGGCACGTGTTTACTTGGATGAGATTGTCAGGTTGCACGAGATTCCGTGAAAGATCATTTGTGACCGCGATCCTTTATACACTTCCCATTTTTGGACTACCATGCAGCATGTTCTTAGGACAAAGATTAACTTCAGCACAGCCTATCACCCAGAGATAGATGGACAGACTGAGAGGGTGAATCTGATTTTGGAGGACATGCTCAGGATGTACGTGATGGATCAGCAGTCTAAGTGGGAGGAGTATCTGTACCTTGTGGAGTTTTCCTACAATAATAGTTTCCAGAGTTCTATAGGCATGGCTCCTTTTCAGGCCTTGTATGGTAGGGAGTGCAGGACACCCCTTAGTTGGGATAGGTTGGAGGATAGAGTATCTCTTGGACCAGCTCTCTTACAAGACATGGAGCAGCAGGTAGTGTTGATCAGGCAGAGATTGCAGGAGGCACAAGATAGGCAGAATAAGTACGCTAATCAGCATAGAACCAAGCGTAATTTTGATGTGGGCATGAAGGTTTTCCTTCGTGTTAGGCCACATAAGATCCTGATCCATTATGGAAAAGGTTCTAAGTTATCTCCTCAGTTCATTGGACCTTTTGAGATCTTGGAGCGTATAGGCCTGTTGGCCTATCGTCTAGCATTGCCACCCAGCTTGTCTCGCATACATGATGTGTTTCATGTTTTTGTTCTTAGGAGATATATCAAAAATCCTTCTCATGTGTTGGATTAGACATCATTTCAGGTGCAGGATCAGGGACAGTTGATGGTGGAGCCCGTCCATATCATAGATCGCAGGACCCTAGGCCATCGAGGCAGAGAGATTGATCAGGTACATGTGTAGTGGGACAGGTATGCTGAGACTGCAACCACTTGGGAGGATGCTACTATGTTATGAGTGCAGTTTCCACATTTGTTCCAATGAATTCTAGGAGGAAGTTGAGTCTAAGGGGTGGGGGATGTAGTGCCCACTCTCCTTTGACACTTTTTAGATATTGATCCTGACTCTATTGATCATATTTTGGATATTATTATATTTTGATGTAACAGGATGTGTAAATACTAGCTCATGGATCATTATATACATTATCATGTTTTGATTAACATGATGGTTAGATGTTAGACTATGGATTAATATTGATTTGGATTCAATTATTGTGCTTGAGGATCATTGAGACATTTTTATTAGTATGTCGATAATGATATACTAGTTGACATGGATAGGTTATTGATGTTAATTTTAGACATGTGACATTGATTATTATGAATATCTCTAGTATAGAAATCTATTGGATGATGACATAGTTACAAATTGAATTTTAATGATAAATATTGAATCCTTGATATTGTTGTGATTTGGATTTAATAATTTTATGCTGCTTATATCAATTGGATGTTTTGATATGGCCACAAGGCCAAAGGAGGTATTTTACATTTTGCAGGTTAAAATCACAACAATGTTGGGGGACTAGAGACTAACCATATTGGAATTCAGTGTGAAATCAACAAGGTCACCATGGAAACTGTGTTGATTTGTGTGTTAGTTGTTAGTGATTCCCATGGGGGGATTTCCACTTCTTGTGACCATAGGGGCATATGTGTATGTATGTTTATTATGTGTTCCCTTTTTATTTATTGTTGTGTGTATTTTATTTTGTAATGTGTTTTTATTGTAATTATTTAAATATGATAGTATTATGTGGGAGTCATATAGTTAAAAATTTAATTAGATTAAATGGGATGTGGAATGTGAAATTAAAATGTTTTTTGCCTTGGTTGAAAATGAAATTTGATTTATATATTTTATAACCTTATGGTAATTAAATAAATCTTATTTCAAAAGGTTGTCATAAATAAATGTCATAGAAGTTAATGCATTTTAGAAGAGTGTGTAAGTTAACAAGTATGGGTTGTGTGAGAATTTTTAAGAGGTTGTAAGGCGTGTGTGTGTGTGAAGTGTCAAACACTCATTCGTGTGTGTGAAATGTATGTGTTCGTGAACTGTGTGAAGTGTAATGTGTATGCTGTGTGTGATACGTGTGAACTTGTGCCACGTGCTCTCAGAATCCTCCACCAACCATGTGCGTATTGCATGTGGAGTCAAAATCGGATTATTTTATTACATTTTGACATGTTTTTTTTAAAGTATTGATTGCACTTGTCTTACAAAATTCAAATGCATTCCTTTTGGGGTATGGGCTACATTGTGTATGTAAGTAAATTTGTCATTTTTCTTTTATGGTGATTTGTTGTTGATGTGGATTGCCTCTTGGGGAAGGAAGAAAAATGATGTGGCATCCCACTTGCAATCCACATCATCCTCTTCCACCCTCTCCTTTAAAATTTGAATTCCTCCTCATTTTGTGGTTGTTGAAGGTTGGAAATTTCATTCTTGGGTCAAATTTCTCTTGAATTTTGGAGCTTGCTTGGTGGAAGATGAGGATTTTATTATGCATACATTTACCTTGTTGTTTTGGGACTGTGTTTTGAGCATCAAAAGAACTGCTGTTTGGAAACAAGTCTCCATCATGGAGAGGTAGGCTCTCACTTTTTAAAATTGCTGTTGTTCCCTCTTTTAACATGAAATTTGAATGTATTTGTGTTTGCAATTCTTAGAGGGATGGGTAGAATGCTTAGGGCATGGTTTGTAGAGAAGACTATGAGTTTTATCAGAGGAGGGATAAGGGATTTACCATTGGCACTTGTCTTGTGGAGGGAGTGTTGGTTGGGATCCACCTAGGGAAAAGAATATGCTTGCATTTCTTACTTTGGGGAGGTATAAGGGATAAATTTGGAGGAGGGATAAGGAGGGGTTGAGGAGGGATAAGGTTTATGGGATGGTTATGTTTTGGCGGTTTGTTTTAGGTGGATGCCCAATTTCAACATGGGAGGCATAAGGAGACCTTCATAGTTCTTACTCTTGCTTGGCTTGCTTGTTTAGAGATGGAGCCTTTGTTTTGATTGGAGTTGTTGTTGTAGTTGAGAACTACATCTTTTTTTTTGTGCATTTCCTTGTGCATGTGAATGTATGTTATATGTGAAAGAAGCTATGTTGCCATGTGTTGTTTTATCATGCTCCATTTCAATATGGTTGGGGCTCAGGGGCCAATGAGGAAAGATGGCTTCTATTTTCCCATTGGGTATCTTGGTTGGGTGGAGAGTGTTGCCTTTCCCCCTTCCTTGTTGTGATTCAAGTAACAAGAATGAGGAAATCAGCAAGCTGCTGTTTGGAGAAAGAAGAATACAGTTTGACAGTCATCTCTTTGAGCAAACTTTTGTAATCCCTTCCCACTTCGCATGGATGAGTTGTATAATTTTGTAATGTGAAGCCATTGTATGGTAAATGGAAGTCTGAAATTTAATTGAAATGTAAAGATGAAACATTCTATTCTCTGTATTGGAAAAGACTATCATATAGTTGTATATTTAACATTGAAATTCAAATGTAGAAATGAATTGTATCTTTCTGCTTAGTTTGAAAATAAAATGGGAAGAACATTTCATACTTGTATTTGAAATTTGAAATCAGATCAAATTGGAAAAGATATCAGTTGTAATGTTATTTAATTTTCAATAGAAGTATGGCATTGGTTCTTGTAAAATTGTATTGCTGTCAAAGGATAAAGTTCCATTTTGAAAAGAATAAGAATCTCTATTTTTTTTTTATGTTGAGAAGATGCATATGAAATGAAATTAAATCTTATTCTTTATTTCAAAATTTTATATCAAAACTAGAAACTCAGAGATGCTTTTAGTTTGAATTACATGGATATTTGATAAGAAACTACATTGGATTAAGTTTAGGAATAATTGTTGTTTGAATTTTAAAAAAAGAGAGACAAACCAAATTTAAAGCAACGACTTGTTGTTTTAAAGTTAAATCTGGTAATGTAAATTTAAAAAAAAAAAATAACAGTTCACTTTTATACTTCCCAATAAATTTAAAAATACTATGAATTAACATGTTGAGACTATTCTGAACCCAACTTGACAAGGAAAATTTGAGAAAACAATTCAATCAATCCAATTTTGAATCAATCCCCTTCCTAAGTCATTTTCTGTTCCTTGTTGGATAAAAATGCAACTTCAATAAATTGATCAAATTGACACCTTTAAAACATTCTAATTTTTCCCTAAGTTGATCCTCCATGTCTTTTTGACATGTTGAGTGAAGGAAGAGTCTAATTTTTATAAAATTTGTAAGTTTAAAATTGCCAGTTTTAAAATTATAAAACCTGCAGATCGATTTCTTAAAATTGACCCTTGAAATGTTACCAAATTCTAAAATTTATGTTTTCTATGCAAAGAGGACTTTGAGAGGTTTCTAGAAAGTCCATGTTTGCCAAAAATTGAGCTTCCTATCAAAAGTTATGGCCATTTGAAGTTTTACTTCAAAATGGCCATCCCAAACCAAAAACGAAATAATTCGACCTTAGAAAAATTTAAATTACAACTTTATAAAACTTTCCAAAAAAATTCCACGGCCCCCAACCAATCACGTACTGACATGTGGCAGGGGGTGCATTGATCAAAATGGAAAAACTTAACTTTTTGCCAATTTTGGAAAAATTTCACTTTTTCCTCCGCCGGCCTGCGGCCAATCACAAAGCGCCACGTGGCCATTTGAGTAAGTGCGGAGGCATGGAGGAAAATTTTCCTTTGGAAAATTGAGACTTTGGTTTTGGGAAAAATTTCAAAATTTTCCCCTTGACCCTCTCACCTGCACCAATCACGTGATGACACGTGGCATTGGGAAAATTTTCCCAATTTTCTCCCTTTCCCCGCGGACCTCCAATG
>CM034149.1:488451281-488631281 GCA_019776745.2 Taxus chinensis | reverse complement strand
CGTTTTCGTGTGCATGTGCGTGTGCTATATGTGAGCATGTGCGTGTGCATGTGAGTGTGTGTTTGCGTGTGCATGTACTATATGTGTGCGTGTGCCTGTACATGTGAGTGTGCGTGTGCATGTGCTTGTGCATGTGCCTGTGTGTTTGCATGTGAGTGTGCATGTGCATGTGCGTCTGCATGTGACAATGGCTGTGCGTCTGTGTGTGAGTGTGGGTTTGCATGCGCGTGCGGGTTTGTGTTTGCGTGTGCATGTGTGAGTGCGTGTGCATGTCGGTGTGCATGTGCGTGTGCGTGTGAGTGTGGGCTTGCATGTGCGTGCACGTTTACGTGTGCGTGTGCGTGTGTGAGTGTGTGTGTGTTTCGGCTTACGTGTGTGTGCGCGTGTGCATGTGCGCGCGTGTGTGTGTGCGCGTGTGTGCGTGTGCATGTGGGTGCGCGTGTGCATGCGCATGTGCATGTGCGTGTATGTGTGCATGTGCGTCTGCATGTGCATATGTGTGTGCATGTGCATGTGCGTGTGCGTGTTTGTGTTAGTGTTCATGTGCATTTTCGTGTGCGTGTGCATGTGCATGTGCGTGTGCGTCTGCATCTGTGTGTGCGCATGTGTGTGCTATATGTGAGCATGTGCATGTGCATGTGAGTGTTTGTTTGCGTGTGCGTGTACTATATGTGTGTGTGTGCCTCTACATGTGAGTGTGCGTGTGTGTGTGCTTGTGCATGTGCCTGTGTGTTTGCATGTGAGTGTGCATGTGAGTGTGCGTCTGCATGTGCCAATGGCTGTGCGTGTGCATGTGAGTGTGGTTTTGCATGTGCGTGCGCGTTTGCGTGTGCGTGTGTTTCCGTATGCATGTGCGTGTGCATGTGTGTGTGCGTGTGTGCGCGCGTGTGCGTGTGCATGTGCATGTGTGTGTGCGTGTGCGTGTGCGTGTGCGTGTGCGTGTGCTTGTGTGTATTCATGTGCATGTGCATGTGTGAGTACGGGTGCGTGTGCATGTGCATGTGTGAGTACGGGTGCGTGTGCATGTGGATGTATGTCTATGTGTGCTCGTGCTTGTGCGTGTGCCTGTTTCTCTGCATGTGCGTAGGCGTGTGCGTGTACGTGTGTGTGTGTGTGCGCGTGTGCGTGTTCATGTGCGTGTGTGTGTGCTTGTGCGTGTGCACGTCTGTGTGCATGTGTGTGTGCGTGAGCGTGAGTGTGAGCATGTGCATGTGCATGTGCGTGTGCTTGTGCCTGTGCATGTGCATGTGCGTGTGCCTGTGTGTGTGCGTGTGCATGTGTGTTTGTGTGCATGTGTGTGTGTGTGCCTGTGCCCGTGTGTGTGCGTGTGTATGTGTGTGTGCATCTGCATGTGTGTGTGCGTCTACGTGTGTGTGTGCATGTGCATGTGCATATGTGTGTGCGTGTTCATGTTCGTGTGCATGTGTGTGTGTACATGCGTGCACACGTGTGTGTGTGTCTGTGCGTGTGCTTGTGTGTGTGCATGTGTGTGTGCGTGTGCGTGTGTGTTTACGTGTGCATGTGCATGTGTGTGTGCATGTGCGCGTGTGCGTGTGTGTGCGTGTGCATGTGCGTGTGCATGTGTGTCTATGTGTGCATGAGTGTGTGTGTGTGTGTGCGCGTGTACGTGTGGGTGCATGTGTGTGCGCGCGTGTGAGTGAGTGTGTGTGTATGTGTATGTATGTGTGCATGCGTAGGTTTTTGTGTGTGCACGCATGTGCTTGTGTGCGTGTGCGTGCGTGTGTGGGTATGTCTGTGTGCATGCGTGTGCATGTGTACATGAGTGTGTGCGTGCGCATGTGTGTGTGCGTGTGCATGCGCGTCTGTGTGCGTGCGTGTATTTGTGCGTGTGCATGTGCGTGTGTGCGTGTGCGTACGTTTACGTGTGCGTGTGCTATGTGCATGTGTGTGTACGTGTGTATGCGTGTGCGTGTGCATGTGTGTGTGCATGTGCGTGTTCGTGTCCGTATGTGTGCAGTGTGTGCATGTTTTGTGTGTATGCAGCGTGTGCTTGTGTGTTAGTCCGTGTGCATGTGTGCGTGTGTGCGTGTGCATGTGTGTGTGCATGTGTGCATGTGCGTGTGTGTGTGTGTGTGTGTGTGTGTGTGTGTGTGATGTGTGTGTGTGCATGTGCGTGTGCTGCGTGTGTGCATGTGCGTGCGCGTGTGTGAGTGTGCATGTGCGGTTGCATGTGTGTGAGTACGTGTGCACGTGCGTGTGTGTGTGTAGCATTGTGCATTTGCGGTGTGCATGTGTTTGTGCATGTGTTGTGCTTGTGCGAGTGTGTGTGTGTGTCGGTTTGCATGTGCGTGTGCGTGTGTGTGTGCCTATGTCATGTGCGTGTGCGTCTGCGTGTGCATGTGTGTGTGTGTGCACGCGTGCGTGTGCATGTGGGTGTGCGTGTGGATGTGCATGTGCATGTGTGTGTACGTGTGCGTGTGCATCTGCATGTGCATATGTGTGTGCGTGTGCATGTGCGTGTTCGTGTTCGTGTGCGTGTGCATGTGCGTGTGTGTGTACATGTGCGTGTTCGTGTGCGTGTGCGTGTGCTATATGTGAGCATGTGCATGTGCATGTGAGTGTGTGTTTGCGTGTGTGTGTACTATATGTGTGTGTGTGCCTGTACATGTGAGTGTGCATGTGCGTGTGCTTGTGCATGTGCCTGTGTGTGTGCATGTGAGTGTGCATGTGCATGTGCATCTGCGTGTGCCAATGCCTATGCGTGTGCGTGTGAGTGTGGGTTTGAATGTGTGTGCGCGTTTGCGTTTGCGTGTGCATTTGTGCGTGCGTGTGCATGTCGGTGTGTATGTACGTGTGCGTGTGCATGTGTGTGTGCCAATGGCTGTACCTGTATATGTAAGTGTGGGCTTGCATGTGTGTGCACGTTTACATGTGCGTGTGTGTGTGTGAGTGTGTGTGTGCATTGGTTTGCGTGTGTGTGCGTGTGTGCATATGCATGTGTGTGTGTGTGCGTGTGTGCGTGTGCATGTGGGTGCGCGTGTGCATGCGCGTGTGCATGTGCGTGTATGTGTGCATGTGCGTCTGCATGTGCATATGCGTGTGCGTGTGCGTGTGCGTGTTCGTGTTCATGTTCATGTGCATTTTCGTGTGCGTGTGCGTGTGCGTGTGCATGTGCGTGTGCGTGTGCGTGTGTGTGTGCATGTGCGTGTGCATGTGCGTCTACATCTGCGTGTGCGTGTGTGTGTGCTATATGTGAGCATGTGCATGTGCATGTGAGTGTTTGTTTACTTGTGCATGTACTATATGTGTGCGTGTGCCTGTACATGTGAGTGTGCGTGTGCGTGTGCTTGTGCATGTGCCTATGTGTTTGCATGTGAGTGTGCATGTGCCTATGCGTCTGCGTGTGCCAATGGCTGTGCGTGTGCATGTGAGTGTGGTTTTGCATGTGTGTGTGCGTTTGTGTGTGCGTGTCCGTGTGTGAGTGCGTGTGCATGTCGGTGTGAGTGAGCATGTGAGTGTGCGTGTGCGTGTGCGTGTGCATGTGCATGTGCGTGTGCATGTGCATGTGTGTGTGTGTTTTCCTATTCGTGTGCGTGTGCGTGTGCATGTGCGTGTGTGTGTGCCTGTGCCCGTGCGTGTGCATGTGGGTGTGCGTGTGCATGTGCATGTGTGTGTGCGTGTATGTGTGCGAGTGCGTGTGTGTGCATGTGCGTGTGCGTGTGGGTGTGCGTGTGCGTGTGTGTATGCGTGTGCGTGTGTGTGTGTGCGTGTGCATGCGTGTTTGTGTGTGCGTGTGCGTGTGTGCACGTGTGTGTGTGAATGTGCGTGTGCATGTGCGTGTAAGTGTGCGTCTGCATGTGCATGAGCGCGTGTGTGTGTGTGTGCGCGTGTGGGTGTGGGTGTGCGTGTGCGTGTGCGTGTGAGTGTGCGTGTGTGTATGTGTGCGTATGTGTGCATGCGTGGGTTTTTGTGTGTGCACGCATGTGCTTGTGCTTGTGTGAGTGCGTGCGTGGGTATGTCTGTGTGCATGCGTTTGCTTGTGTGCGTGAGTTTGTGCGTGTGTGTGTGTCTGTGTGCATGTGCATGTGCATGTGTGTCTGTGCGTGTGCGTGTGAATGTGCATGTGTGTGTGCTTGTGACTGTGTGCGTGTGTGTGCATGTGAATGTTCATGCGTGTGCGTGTCCATGTGCGTGTGCGTGTGTGTTTGTGGGCGTGTGCGTGTGCGTGTGCGTGTGTGTGTGCGTGTGCATGCGTGTGTGGGTATGTATGTTTGCACGCATGTGCGTGTGCATGTGCTTGTGCTGTGCTTGTGCTTGTGAGGGTGTGTGTGTGTGTGTATGTGCGTATGTGTGCATGCGTGGGTTTTTGTGTGTGCATACATAGGCATGTGTGCGTGTGCATGTGCATGTGCGTTTGAGTGTGTGTGTGTGCGTGTACATGTCCGTGTGTGTGCGTGTGTGGGTATGTCTGTGTGCATGCGTGTGCGTGTGGGTGTGTGTGTGCGTGTGTAACATCCCCATTTTAAGATACCAGAACAAGGGAATTTTTTTGTTTTTTTTTTTAAACAACATTCCTTGTTATGAATTATATAATTCAAACACAGGTTCAAGTTTCAATAATTGTTCACTGCCCAAACAATGCAGTTTGGATCACACAATTTCCCTTTAAAACTAATGTTCTTTGTTCACATATTTGCAATATGGAACACACATTCAGTGCCATTCAATCATATAACAGTTTCCATATGTTGCTGTAAATGACTTGAAGAACTACCGATCTCCCATTTTCATGGCTCGGAGTTTCAACGATCTCTCATTTCATGACTCGGCAACCTACCGATCCTTCATGTTCATTCATGCATAGTATAATGTATATACTAGGTTCTCTTACCGTTTCCGGTTATCGAAGTGATCCATTTAAGAAGCCTATATGAATATCTGTTACTGATATTCATCTGACATCCTGCATCTTAAATTAGGTGATTAGGACAATGCAACCAGCACTTGCGATACTTTGGCCAAAGATTTTCACATGCTTTGCATGATCATATTCCTGGATGTGATACACACCAATGGAATACGTCCTTCACCTCACTTCGTCTGTTATCTAGAATGGTCTTTCCTGGTCCCTACCAGTCCTTCCAATTTAAGGTTCAAACTCTAACTCCAACTAGCAATATGAACAAGTATAGGAAGTTACTCATGGTAACTAAAGATACGCAGACATACGGTGTCATCCCTAGATGACTCCGTGTGTCTAGTTATCTTTAGTCCTCCGGAGTCACTCTGTATACGTGATCACACTCCTATCCCCAGCCAAGAACTTAGTATCCAGCTTATGTAATCTTGATGATTTAATTCGGGAGGGCATTGTAATATGTCAGCTATAACATTGTGTCGTCATGAAGGCCCCGCCTTCATGAAGACACCATGTTTAACTGGCGTATGTCAATGTCCTATGGAATCCTCCCATCGAGAGTACACATCCAGCTCAAGTGATTTGGTTATGATCTTAATATTTAAGATCAACTTTCAGCAGTCATGCTGATCCTTTATCCTCGTTCTTGTTACAGTTGTATGTAGCTAAGAGAGACTAAATCCATCTTCTAGCTTACTATGCATCTTCTCCTTCGTACTGAAGGGTTACATTTTCTCTACTTGGTTCTTTTCTTAATCCTTGGATTAAGCACTCCATTACCGATAGACTTAATAAGTTTAACCTATTAAACTTAACCAAGTTTTCCACAACTGTACAGAAATTCAGAATTCCAGCTTATTAGACGTCATTTAAACGAGGTCTAATTCTTAATGAATTTATTCATTTATTCTCCTTAACCTTACATAGTTAAGGTCTGTTAACCATGGATATGTTTTTCCCATATCCTTACTTTCTGAATTTAACATACGAGGCTATTAACGGAGTCCGAATACGAGGTTCGGCTGCTCCTAAGTTATTTGATATTCCTTAGCTTTCAAGCTAATCCCGAATACCTTTCCGATATGAGTACATGTTCTTCCTAATCCTTTTTAATGTCAATTAAAAATTCATCTTAACCCAAGTATGAACTAATTGCACATTTCAACGTAAAAGTTGTATTTAGGTAAGAATAGATGTCAGTTCCTTTTAAATCCATCCAAGAACATTTGAACAATTCCAAATCAAGAAATAATGTTATATTCCCAACTTAATCAACAATATCAAACTGATATAGTCATTAAAATATCACACTAGTATTTGTATTCATCAATCCATTTCATAATCTATACATTTGCCAGTCCAAATTACTGGACTTTGTTTATATAAAACAACATTACAACTCATAAGATAGAAGAATGTAATTTCTTCTTTTCTCAATTCCTCGTAGAGGAATAATAACTATCAAATACAATCCATCTTCAATCAATCAAAAGAAGTATCAGAAAACATCCATGTCTTCGTTTTACTCAAGTTCCATCTGTAAAATTACTTGCACGGGTCAGTTCATTGAACTGAGCATATTAAGCACTTGTCATTAAAATGAGGTGCTTTTAATTAACTGTCTCAATAAAAGAACCTTGCTTTAATGAAACGTTAATATGAACATCAATCAAGAATTAAGTATTAAAAGAATGAATAGCATGACAACTGAATCATCTAAATACCATCCCAATCAGTCAAAGGATTGCTGTCCTCTTTCCTAAATAATCATTACAAAAAGTAATTTCCTTCAAACAGTTCCAGATTACAACATCTGTAAAAAAAACTAGGAACACACGTTTGCATACTGCTGTTATAACATTAAATGCTGTCTATTTCCTTCCCTTTCATTAGTAATAAATTCAAAGGATAAAATTTTACTGAAAATATAAACCAATTACTTTCCTTTCAGTTCATGCAACTCATTTGATTTCAAGCAATCAAGTACAAATGAGAAAGTAAACAACAATAGAATATAGATGCTTAATCCCAAGCCATATAAAATTCGTTCCTTAACGATTACAGAGTTCCAACTGTATATGAGAAGAAATGATCATTACTCCAAGTTATCCATCCACACTCCTATTCCTTTCCTCATGACTGTACTGAAGGTTAAATCCAAATGAGACATCAATCAAAGATAACAGTTCAGAGTGAAACTTACAAAATCCATTCAGAATTCACTTTCCAACAGCAAGGAATAATTCCATTCATACTCAACTTTAAATGAAAACAAGGAAGAATTTATCATCCCTATCAATACTTCCTCTAAATCAGGCTCATATGAATACCAAAAAAAAGTTGGTAAAACATTGTATCCATCATAGAACAAACAATGTAAAGAATGCATACTATGCTCTTACTGTACTAGAAGAATTCATACTTCTTTCACTGTATTGTAACCAAATGAATAGTTATACAGTCGCTTAATCAATTATTCACATGAATTTCTATACCTATGAACGCACACTGTTCATAAATAATAATTTTCACTTTGTTATAACCTATAGCAAGTCCAACCCGTATTGTACAGTAAATCTCTATTGTTGCTATTTCCAGAACTCAAACAACAAGAAGAGAAAAATTCATCCCTGTAATTATTTCAATAAGAAAACACCCATTTTCTTCAAACACAACAAGAATCACTGAAGTCGATTTCGTATTTGAATGACAGTGCAAAATCAGAGATCACACGAATCATTTCATCCTTTCGTTTGTACAAAAAAAACAAACACAGCACTCAAAAAACAATCTAAATGCCACTTTCACTTCCATCAAGCCGAACCTATGATGCTCAATAAATCTCCAATTACCATTTCCTTCAAAATCTAAAATAGCAGAAAGAATAAGAACTCGTTTCCTTATAATTTCAGTAAGGAAACAATCATTTTCTTCAAAATGTAATAAGAACACCCAAGTCGTGTTTATTTTATACTGACAGCTCAAACCCATATTGACAATAGAACGATTGTTCAACAATGTCAAACAAACTCACACAGCATGTACAATTTTCATTCAATATGCCATTTGTAAAGAAATACCCAATTTGAGTTCCTTATCAACAGACATTTCAACCCGAAATCCCATTCTTCTATTTCACAATGATGTGCAGAACCCAGAAATACAATATTCATATAACAATACCTTTATCAAGGCAAACTTGCATAGGGTATTAAATGCGCAAGCTTGGTACAGTTAAAACAATATCAAACAACAAGCTAATTCACATGTATTTCATTTGTTTGCACAAAAATTCAAAGCCAAGTTCGTATTCACGACAACAACCCGAACTGGAAGATCAAACCGCATCCATAAAACACAACAAAATCAACTTTCCATCACAGCAAGGGGAAAAAAAATTCATTTATAATTTTAGTAATAAGAACAATTACTTTCTTCAACTTCCACAATTACCCAATTCGTGTTCATCCATTTTTACAAAAGATAAAGCACAACTAAGTATTCATAAGCATAATTTCCTTATAATTTCAGTAAAGAAACAATCCCCAATATTGTCGAACAAATCAACACAGCATAGGTTGTATTTCCAACTCAATACTTATGCAAAGACAGTTCAAATCACAACAGCAAAGAAAAACGACTCTACCCAAATCATCTCAATCATGACAGCAAAGTCGAATAAACCCAAAACCCCCTTCATCAGAAGAGCAGGGTTGTTTTAATGAGACGTTTAAGCAAAGCAAGCAGTTTAAAGAGAAGGGCTTAACATGCCTGATAATCTTCCTTGAAGCTCGAAGAAAACCGTGCCTACAGGAGTTATTTCCTTCCACGGCAGCAGTAGCAGAGCTTCCCAAACAATCACCTTCCGCTACAGGCTCAAAAATAGCCTTAGATTTTCCAAAGAAACAGAGATAACAATCAAACACAACTGGTTCGACAGAACCATGAAAAACCAAATGTAGAGCAACTTCCAAAAACCCAAAAGAACACAATGAACAACAAAATTTCCTCTATGCTCTTTCCAAGGCGGGTTGGTCGCAAAGACCAGAAAATTAAATGCATTGAAGGCTCTGCCTTTTACTTTTCCTCACGCCACCGCTAACTCGGGTTGGTGAATTGCCAAATTCAAATTTTGCATGAAAACAGAGTTTAGTCTCATAACTAACTAGATGCCCCTAACTTTTCCCTGTTTTCGCCAAACTTGGCGTTGTCCATGCAAGGACCACATTCATTGCCCATTAAATTTCCTTCCATCCTTATCCTTTCCATCCCCATGGGTCTGTGCGTCCCCTTCCTTAGGTTAGGATTAGTTTAGGATTTATAATAGTGTCAAAATCTAGGTCATAGGTTAATAGGATTTAGATTTATTTTTTACCATTATAGAATTTAAAAATCCACATAGGATAGTAGTTAGGGTATAAGGTAGAACTTAGGGGTAGATTAGGGTCTAATCCCCTAGCACTTAATTAATCAATTTCCAATCAAGTCCTTCCGACTGACATCCAAATTCAGTGTTATGCAGGACTTTTCGTCCCACGTTCCACATACCTGAGCCACCCGCATCCAGGCATTTATCACCTTACGGGGTCTGGCGTTACAACAGTGTATGGTTCGAGAATCAAACCTTTTCCATTGGCATCTATGTGTCAGCTATTCATACCTGAAATAAGGTGCTGCAACATTTATATCAACCTTCAGTCTGGTTTAAAAGTAAATCGACAAAGCGATTACAAGAAGGCCACAACATACCTTGGATCAATGGAATTGATTCAAGGTGTGCTATCAATCAGCGAATAGAGTTCATCAAACATACGACTAATCTATTGTCATATCAGTAAACATACAAGCAATAATTACTGTTGTCCCACGTTAACAAATTATAGTATACAAGAGTCCATATTAGCAGCACATTCCTTTAAGATCAAAAATATATCTTAACATGTTTGCCTTCATTTCAGTAGTTACAACATTATGAAAAATAATCACCATGATAACTTACAAAAATCAGGGCGTTACATTCCTCCCTTCTTAAAGAATCATCATCCCAATGATCAAATTAACCAATTCAAGGAGTTTCTAGGACAAAGTTCAGTTATTGTCCTTCCATTTATAAGTTCATACCAAAAACAGATTCACTCTTTAAAACTATGTTTTAAGACAACTGTAAAATAGACCAATAATTGTCTAAATTTGGTAGAATTATCAGTTTTTTGAATTTCAAACTCGATCAAACAAGTATGGAAAAGAAGATCTCATTTCTTCGAGATTTTCCCAAGTTGCACTTTCTTCGCTAAACTGGTCCCATTGGACCTTACATTGATTCACTTCGCGATTTCTTAAGTACAACTGGCGAGTTCCCAGCACTCGAATGGGCTTAACCACAATTATTCTTGGGTCTTGGACCTGCAAGGAATTCCAATTCAGCACATGTGATAAATCTGTTATGTATTTCTTAAGCAAAGAAATATGAAAAACATCATGCATTTGTGATAAAGCAGGAGGTAATGCTAGACGATAAGCTACAGGGTTGATTATTTCAACAATTTCAAAAGGTCCCACATATCGTGGCGACAACTTGGCAGCCTTGCTAAAAGTTATTGAGCTCTTTTTCAGCTTCACCTGAAGAAAGAACTTCTCTCCCAGTTTATAATTTCTATCAACCCACTTTAAGTCTGCATAACTCTTTTGCCTATTGGCAGCCTCCTTTAGATGTTCTCGAATCATTTTGATTTGTTGTTCCATTTCCATAAGGATTTCTGGCCCAATTACCTTTCTGTCCTCTATGTTGTCCCAGCTGACAGGTGTTCTACATTTTCTTCCATACAATGCTTCAAAGGGTGCCATTTTTAAAGAGGCATGGTATGTATTATTGTAGGCCAATTCAACCAGCAGAAGGTATTCCTCCCATTTATACTGCTGGTCCATGCAATACATCCTTAACATGTCCTCTAAAACTTGATTAACTCTCTCGGTCTGTCCATCCGTCTCCAGATGATATGCAGAGCTGAAGTTTAATTTAGTTCCCAAGGCCACATTAAGCGTTTGCCAAAACCTTGATGTCATCCTTGGATCTCTGTCCGATATGATTAATTCATGTATTCCATGCAATTTGAAAATTTCATGTACAAATCTTCTTGCTAACACTGGTGCATCATCTTTCAAATTACCAGCAATGAAGTGTGCCACTTTGGTCAATTTATCGACGATAACCAGGATAATATCATGCTTATTTCTTGACATAGGTAATCCTTGAACGAAATCCATCGTTATCACTTGCCATTTGTACTGTGGAATGCTGTGGGGATACAATAATCCAGCGGGATGCATATGTTCCGCCTTAACACGCTAACATTCTAAACAGTGTGTTACAAATTCCACCACTTCCTTTTTCATTCCCTTCCAGAAGTATTGTTGCTTTAGATTAGCAAGCATTTTCTTAATGCCAGGGTGTCCAGAAAAAGGTGAATTATGAAATTCAGTTAACAATTTCCTTCTTAAGTCATTTTCCAAAGGTATATATACCCTATTTTCAAACCTCATAATTCCTTCATTGTCGAAATGAAATCCTTTATACCTGACATCCTTTGGATCTACAACAAGTGCTGTTTTGACTTGCTGGAAATAAGGATCTGATTCCAAGACATCTTTCACCTCATCCTTAAACTGAGTTCTTAACGTTATAAGAGCAGAGATATGCTTCATTCGACTCAGAGCATCCGCCACTCTATTTTCCTTGCCTTTGATGTAGCTTATATCAAAATCATACTGAGACAAAAATTCTAACCATCTTCGTTGCCTTGCATTCAGATTTGGCTGAGTAAAAATATACTTCAACCCCAGATGGTCAGTTTTTAACTCAAAAGGCTTGCCTAAAAGGTAATGCCTCCACATTTGAAGTGCATGAACAATGGGAGCAAGC
Organism: Taxus chinensis; assembly: GCA_019776745.2. Classification (NCBI taxonomy): domain Eukaryota; kingdom Viridiplantae; phylum Streptophyta; class Pinopsida; order Cupressales; family Taxaceae; genus Taxus; species Taxus chinensis. The sequence continues at coordinate 488,619,483 of CM034149.1, read as the reverse complement.
TCTAGGTCATGTGGAGCATAATTCTGTTCATGTAACTTAAGCTTTCTGCTTTCATAAGCTATGACATGGTTATTCTGTAACAGAATACCTCCAAGGCCTTCTCCTGATGCATCCGTTACAACCATAAAATTTCCATTTGGGTTTGGTACGGTTAAAATAGGTGCTGTAGTTAACTGTTCCTTTAAATTTTTAAAGGCAGATTCACATTTGTCCGTCTAGACAAATTTCTTATCCTTCTTTTGCAGCGAAGTGATTGGGGTAGCAATTTTTGAAAATTCCTTTACAAACTTTCGATAATATCCTGCCAAGCCCATGAAGCTTCTCACTTCATGCACGTTCTTAGGCGCGGGTCACTCGGTTATAGCTGTGATCTTTGAAGGGTCTACAACTATTTCGTTCTTTCTTATAACGTGTCCCAAATAATGCACCTCTGCATCATAAAAGGAACATTTAGACAGTTTACCATACAACTTCCTCTTTCTTAAAATTTCCAAAACTATCCTTAAATGTTCTTGGTGCTCTTCAACATTTTTAGAGTATATAAGAATGTCGTCTAAGAAAACAAGCACAAAATTTTCTAGGTATTCTTGAAAAATATTGTTCATCCGATTCATGAAGGCGGCAGGTGCATTAGTCAACCCAAAAGGTAACACCGTGAACTCATAATGCCCGTACCTTGTTCTAAAAGCTATTTTATGAATATCTTCTTCCTTTATTCTCATCTGATGATACCCAGATCGAAGATCTATTTTTGAATAGACTGATGCTCCTCACATCTGATAGAATAGATCATCAATCCTAGGAAGTGGGTATCAATTTTTAATAGTTGCCTTGTTCAGCATTCTGTAATCAATGCACAGCCTCAATGTGCCATCCTTTTTCTTTACAAAAATTACCGGCGCTCCCCAAGGTGAGACGCTCGGTCTTATCAGCCCCTTAGTCAAAATTTCTTATAACTAAGACTTTAGCTCTTCCAACTCGATGGTGGTCATTCTATAAGGTGCCTTAGATATGGGTTCAGTTCCCGGCTTGATTTCTATTGCAAAGTCAAACTCTCGTTTGGGTGGAAGACCTTGCAATTCCTCTGGAAACACAACACTGAAATCCCTTAACAATGGATTTCTTTCCATGAAATCATTATCTTCCTCTGCATTTTCTATCATTTTTACTGCATACAAGGTGCAACCTCTATTTTTAGCCCTTTTTAGTTGCGTAGTTGTCAGTTTCCTAACTGCAACTTCACGTTTTACACCTTGAATGACTGCTGCTTTCTGCAGGTCATCAAAACAACAAATTTGTTTTTCATAACATTCAACTTTTGCCTTATGTTCTGCCAACCAGTTAACTCCAATAATGATATCATATGATCCTAAAGGAGTGACATACAGGTCAACTTCGGTGGAGAAACTGGGCAAGTCAAGAATTGCCCCAAAAAGGCACATTTCGACTGTATGGGCAGCATTATTCCGATAATGCACTGTCCATGTCTTATCCATTCGTCTATCCTTTCTTTTTAATTTCATTGCAATTTTAGTAGAAATGAAGGATTCAGTAGCTCCAGTATCAAAAAGTATGACTACAGGTGTACCGAATAACTTACCCGGAACTTCTATAGGCGTAACATGCTTTTTAGCTTGTCTGTTAGCCACTGCAGCGTGTATCCTATACATCTGATTGTGATCATCCTTCTTCAGAGGACAGTGATTCACATAGTGTTCCTTTCCACAGTTGAAGCATCCTCCAACTGGCCCTTTTCTAGGATCAAATTTTCTACCAGCTTTGAAGTTATCATTTTGGCTTCCATAGGACTTTTGTCCATTGCCGCTAACTTTTGCGAAGCTGTTCCACACACTATTTATAGGTTTGTTCATCACATATTTCTTGTTGTTATCCAAAAGAATTTTGATTTTCACACCAAACCTTTTCCAAGGACCCCTTTTAGGTGCGAGTGACGAAGAAGAATTGGGAATCTTCTTCCTTATCTCTTCCCTATGAGTAGAAATTACTCTCAATTTCTGTTCCTGTCTAATTACCTTTTCGACAACTCCTTCCATGGTGGCTGGGACGTGGACATACACTTCGCCACCAATGATGGGATTCAATTCCATTATGAATTTCTGTATTCTAAACTTCTCGTCATCTTAGTACTACGGTACATACTTAAGGAGTTTAGTAAACCCTTCCCAATATTCTGTCATCGTCAGCCTTCCTTGCGACCAGTTTTGAAATTCAGTCATTTTCCTATCAAAATAGAGTTGAGGCAGCCATCATATCCTAAAGTAACCCTTAAATTGATCCCAAGTTATGTCTGATTTGACAATATTCAACTCAACCTTACGGTTGTTCCACCATGATGATGCTTCATGAGAAAACTGATATGCTCCCCATATCGCTTTGGTCTCTTCGGAGAAGTTTCTTATTGCAAAGTATTTCTCCATTTCACTGAGCCAATTCTCAGCTTTGTCCCCAAGGGTTATTCCATCAAACTTTGGTGGACTTATTCTCTTTATGTCATTTGTAAGTTCAGCTGCTAATCTTGCCCTTTTATTTTCAGGATGATTAGGAGCATTTACATTATTATTATCAACACCCGGATTCCCTCCATTGGTGTTGTCCACAGGAGGTGTCTGATCATTTATATTAGCTTCTTCTTCCTCCTCTTCATTGTCCATTGATTTTTGTTCCAGAACAGTCAAACAATCTCTCGTATCTAGTAGGGCAGCAAGGATTTCATCTAGCTTTTGAGAAGTAGCTGCTTCTCCACCCAGTAACGGGTTGTTTGCAGCATTCCCTCTTGTTCTGACCATTTTCTGTTTAATAAGAAAATGTAAACCTTATTAATATTGTGGACTCATTAGGTCCAAGAGCTGTAACCTTCAGCTCTGATACCAAGATGTAACATCCCCATTTTAAGATACCAGAACAAGGGAATTTTTTATTTTTTATTTTTAAAACAACATTCCCTGATATGAATTATATAATTCAAACATACGTTCAAGTTTCAATAATTGTTCACTTCCCAAACAATGCAGTTTGGATCACACAATTTCCCTTTAAAACTAATGTTCTTTGTTCACATATTTGCAATATGGAACACACATTCAGTGCCATTCAATCATATAACAGTTTCCATATGCTATTGTAAATGACTCGAAGAACTACTGATCTCCCATTTTCATTGCTCAGAGTTTTAATGATCTCTCATTTCATGACTTGGAAACCTACCGATCCTTCATGTTCATTCATGCATAGTATAATGTATATACAAGGTTCTCTTACCATTTTGGTTATTGAAGTGATCCATTTAAGAAGCCTATCTGAATATCTGTTACTAATATTCATCTGACATCCTACATCTTAAATTAGGTGATTAGGACAAGGCAACCAGTACTTGCGATACTTTGGCCAAATATTTTCACATGCTTTGCATGATTATATTCCTAGATGTGATACACACCAATGGAATACATCCTTCACCTCACTTCGTCTGTTATCTAAAATGGTCTTTCCTGTCCCTACCAGTCCTTCCAATTTAAGGGTCAAACTCTAACTCCAACTAGCAATATGAACAAGTATAGGAAGTTACTCATGGTAACTAAAGAAACGAAGACATACGGTGTCGTCCCTAGACAAATTTGTGTGTCTAGTTATCTTTAGTCCTCCGGAGTCACTCCGTATACGTGATCACACTCCTATCCCCAGCCAAGAACTTAGTATTCAGCTTATGTAATCTTGATGATTCAATTCAGGAGGGCATTGTAATATGTCAACTATAACATTGTGTCGTCATGAAGGCCCCGCCTTCATGAAGACACCATGCTGTAACTGGCGTATGTCAATGTCCTATGGAATCCTCCCATCGAGAGTACACATCCAGCTCAAGTGATTTGGTTATGATCTTAATATTTAAGATCAACTTTCAGCAGTCATGTTGATCCTTTATCCTCGTTCTTGTTACAGTTGTATGTAGCTAAGAGAGACTAAATCCATCTTCTAGCTTACTATGCATCTTCTCCTTCATACCGAAGGGTTGCATTTTCTCTACTTGGTTCTTTTCTTAATCCTTGGATTAAGCAGCCCATTACCAATAGACTTAATAAGTTTAACCTATTAAACGTAACCAGGTTTTCCACAACTGTACAGAAATTCAGAATTCCAGCTTATTAGACGTCATTTAAACGAGGTCTAATTCTTAATGAATTTATTCATTTATTCTCCTTAACCTTACATAGTTAAGGTCTGTTAACCATGGATATGTTTTTCCCATATCCTTACTTTCTGAATTTAACATACGAGGCTATTAACAGAGTCCGAATACGAGGTTCAGCTGCTCCTAAGTTATTTGATATTCCTTAACTTTCAAGCTAATCCTGAATACCTTTCTGATATGAGTACATGTTCTTCCTAATCCTTTTTAATGTCAATTAAAAATTCATCTTAACCCAAGTATGAACTAATTGCACATTTCAACGTAAAAGTTGTACTTAAGTAAGAATAGATGTCAGTTCCTTTTAAATCCATCCAAGAACATTTGAACAATTCCAAATCAAGAAATAATGTTATATTCCCAACTTAATCAACAATATCAAACTGATATAGTCATTAAAATATCACACTAGTATTTGTATTCATCAATCCATTTCATAATCTATACATTTGCCAGTAAAAATTACTGGACTTTGTTTATATAAAACAACATTACAACTCATAAGATAGAAGAATGTAATTTCTTCTTTTCTCAATTCCTCGTAGAGGAATAATAACTATCAAATACAATCCATCTTCAGTCAATCAAAAGAAGTATCAGAAAACATCCATGTCTTCATTTTACTCAAGTTCCATCTACAAAATTACTTACACGGGTCAGTTCATTGAACTGAGCATATTAAGCACTTGTCATTAAAATGAGGTACTTTTAATTAACGGTCTCAATAAAAGAACCCTGCTTTTAAGAAACGTTAATATGAACATCAATCAAGAATTAAGTATCAAAATAATGAACAACATGAAAACTGAATCATCTAAATACCATCCCAATCAGTCAAAGGATTGCTGTCCTCTTTCGTAAATAATCATTACAAAAAGTAATTTCCTTCAAACAGTTCCAGATTACAACATCTGTAAAAAAAACTAGGAACACACGTTTGCATACTTCTATTATAACATTAAATTCTGACTATTTCCTTCCCTTTCATTAGTAATAAATTCAAAGGATAAAATTTTACTAAAAATATAAACCAATTACTTTCCTTTCAGTTCATGCAACTCATTTGTTTTCAAGCAATCAAGTACAGATGAGAAAGTAAACAACAATAGAATATAGATGCTTAATCCCAAGCCATATAAAATTCGTTCCTTAACGATTACAGATTTCCAACTGTTTATGAGAAGAAATGATCATTATTCCAAGTTATCCATCCACACTCCTATTCCTTTCCTCATGACTGTACTGAAGGTTAAATCCAAACGAGACATTAATCAAAGATAACAGTTCAGAGTGAAACTTACAAAATCCATTCAGAATTCACTTTCCAACAGCAAGGAATAATTCCATTCATACTCAACTTTAAATGAAAACAAGGAAGAATTTATCATCCCTATCAATACTTCCTCTAAATCAAGCTCATATGAATACCAAAAACAAGTTGGTAAAACATTGTATCCATCATAGAACAAACAATGTAAAGAATGCATACTATGCTCTTATTGTACTAGAAGAATTCATACTTCTTTCACTGTATTGTAACCAAATGAATAGTTATATAGTCGCTTAATCAATTATTCACATGAATTTCTATACCTATGAATGCACACAGTTCATAAATAATAATTTGCACTTTGTTATAACCTACAGCAAGTCCAACCCGTATTGTACAGTAAAGCTCTATTGTTGCTATTTCCAGAACTCAAACAACAAGAAGAGAAAAATTCATCCCTGTAATTATTTCAATAATAAAACACCCATTTTCTTCAAACACAACAAGAATCACTCAAGTCAAGTTCGTATTTGAATGACCGTGCAAAATCAGAGATCACACGAATCATTTCATCCTTTCGTTTGTACAAAAAAAAAAAAAAACACAACACTCAGAAAACAATCTAAATGCCACTGTTACTTCCATCAAGTCGAACCTATGATTCTCAATAAATCAAAATCTTAACATGTTTGCCTTCATTTCAGCAGTTACAACATTATGAAAAATAATCACCATGATAACTTACAAAAATCAGGGCGTTACATTCCTCCCTTCTTAAAGAGTCATCATCCTGATGATCAAATTAACCAATTCAAGGAGTTTGTAGGACAAAGTTCAGTTATTGTCCTTCCATTTATAAGTTCATACCAAAAACAGATTCACTCTTTAAAACTGTGTTTTAAGACAACTGTAAAATAGACCAATAATTGTCTAAATTTGGTAGAATTCTCAGTTTTTCGAATTTCAAACTCGATCAAACAAGTATGGAAAAGCAGATCTCATTTCTTCGAGATTTTCCCAAGTTTCACTTTCTTCGCTAAACTGGTCCCATTGGACCTTACATTGATTCACTTCATGATTTCTTAAGTACAATTGGCAAGTTCCCAACACTCGAATGGGCTTAACCACAATTATTCTTGGGTCTTGGACCTGCAAGGAATTCCAATTCAGCACATGTGATAAATCTGTTATGTATTTCTTAAGCAAAGAAATATGAAAACCATCATGCATTTGTGATAAAGTAGGAGGTAATGCTAGACGATAAGCTACAGGGTTGATTATTTCAACAATTTCAAAAGGTCCCACGTATCATGGCGACAACTTGGCAGCCTTGGCAAAATTTATTGAGCTCTTTTTCGGCTTCACCTGAAGAAAGACCTTCTCCCCCAGTTTATAATTCCTATCAACCCGCTTTAAGTCTGCATAACTCTTTTGCCTATTGGTAGCCTCCTTTAGATGTTCCTGAATCATTTTGATTTGCTGTTCCATTTCCGTGAGGATTTCTGGCCCAATTACCTCTCTGTCTTCTACGTTGTCCCAGCTGACAGGGGTTCTGTATTTTCTTCCATACAATGCTTCAAAGGGCACCATTTTTAAAGAGGCATGGTATGCATTATTGTAGGAAAATTCTAATAGTGGAAGGTATTCCTCCCATTTATACTGCTAGTCCATGCAATACATCCTTAACATGTCCTCTAAAACTTGATTAACTCTCTCGGTCTGTCCATCTGTCTCTAAATGATATGCATAGATGAAGTTTAATTTAGTTCCCAAGGCCGCATTAAGCATTTGCCAAAACCTTGATGTCATCCTCGGATCTCTTTCTGATATGATTAATTCAGGTATTCCATGCAATCTGAAAATTTCATGCACAAATCTTCTTGCTAACACTGGTGCATCGTCTTTCAAATTACCAGCAATGAAGTGTGCCACTTTGGTCAATTTGTCGACTACAACTAGGATAATATCATGCTTATTTCTTAACATAGGAAATCCTTGAAAGAAATCCATCGTTATCACTTGCCATTTGTACTGCGGAATGTTGTGGGGATATAATAATCCAGCGAGATGCATATGTTCCGCCTTAACACACTGAAATTCTAAGCAGTGTGTTACAAATTCTACCACATCCTTTTTCATTCCCTTCTAGAAGTATTGCTGCTTAAGATCAGCAAGCATTTTTGTAATGCCAGGGTGTCCAGAAAAAGGTGAATTATGAAATTCAGTTAACAATTTCCTTCTTAAGTCATTTGCCAAAGGTATATATACCCTATTTTCAAACCTCAGAATTCCTTCATTGTCGAAACGAAATCCTTTATACCTGACATCCTTTAGATCTGTAGCAAGTGTTGCTTTGACTTGCTGGAAATAAGGATCTGATTCCAAGGCATCTTTCACCTCATCCTTAAACTGAGTTCTTAACATTATAAGGGTAGAGATATGCTTCCTTCGACTCAGAGCATCTGCCACTCTATTTTCCTTGCCTTTGATGTAGCTTATATAAAAATCATACTGAGACAGAAATTCTAACCATCTTCACTGCCTTGTATTCATATTTGGCTGAGTAAAAATATACTTTAACCCCAGATGGTCTGTTTTTAACTCAAAAGGCTTGCCTAAAAGGTAATGCCTCCACATTTGAAGTGCATGAGCAATGACAGCAAGCTCTAGGTCGTGTGGAGCATAATTCTGTTCATGTAACTTAAGTTTTCTGCTTTCATAAGCTATAACATGGTTATTCTATAACGAAATACCTTCAAGGCCTTCTCCTGATGCATCCGTTACAAATATAAAATTTCCATTTGGATCAGGTACAGTCAAAATAGGTGCTGTAGTTAACTGTTCCTTTAAATTTTTAAAGGTAGATTCACATTTGTCAATCTAGACAAATTTCTTATCCTTCCTTCGTAGCGAAGTGATTGGGGCAGCAATTTTTGAAAATTCCTTAACGAACTTTCGATAATATCCTGCCAAGCCCATGAAGCTCCTCACTTCGTGGACGTTCTTAGGAAAAGGGCACTCGGTTATAGCTGTGATCTTTGAAGGGTCTACAACTATTCAATTCTTTCTTATAACGTGTCCCAAATAATGCACCTCTGCATCATAAAAGGAACATTTAGACAGTTTACCATACAACTTCCTCTTTCTTAAAATTTCTAGCACTATCCTTAGATGTTCTTGGTGCTCTTCAACATTTTTAGAGTATATAAGAATGTCGTCTAAGAATACAAGAACAAAATTGTCTAAGTATTATTGAAAAATATTGTTCATCAGATTCATAAAGGCGGCAGGTGCATTGGTCAACCCAAAAGGTAACACCGTGAACTCATAATGCCCGTACCTTGTTCTAAAAGTTGTTTTATGAATATCTTCTTCCTTTATTCTCAGCTGATGATACCCAGATCGAAGATGTATTTTTGAATAGACTGATGCTCCTCGCATCTGATCGAACAGATCATCAATCCTAGGAAGTGGGTATCGATTTTTAATAGTTTCCTTATTCAGTATTCTGTAATCAATGCATAGCCTCAATGTTCCATCCTTTTTCTTTACAAAAATTACCAGTGCTTCCCAAGGTGAGACGCTCGGTCTTATCAGCTCCTTAGTCAAAAGTTCCTATAACTGAGCCTTTAGCTCTACCAACTTGATGGTGGTCATTCTATAAGGTGCCTTAGATATGGGTTCAGTTCCCGGCTTGATTTCTATTGCAAAGTCAAGCTCTCGTTTGGGTGGAAGACCTGGTAATTCCTCCGGAAACACATCACTGAAATCCCTTAATAACGGATATCTTTCCATGAAATCATTATCTTCCTCAGCATTTTCTGTCATTTTTACTGCATACAAGGTGCAACCTCTATTTTTAGCTCTTTTTAGTTACATAGCTATCAGTTTCCTAACTTCAACTTCACGTTTTACACTTTGAATGACTGCTGCTTTCTGCAGGTCATCAAAACAAAAAATTTGTTTTTCATAACAGTCGACTTTTGCCTTATGTTCTGCCAACTAGTTAACTCCAATAATGATATCATATGATCCTAAAGGAGTGACATACAGGTCAACTTCGGTGGAGAAACTGGGCAAGTCAAGAGTTGCCCCAAAAAGGCACATGTTGACTGTATGGACAACATTATTCCCATAATGCACTGTCCATGTTTTATCCATTCGTTCTGTCTTTCTTTTTAATTTCATTGCAAGTTTAGCAAAAATAAAGCATTCAATAGCTACAGTATCAAAAAGTATGACTACAGGTGTACCGAATAACTTACCCAGAACTTCTATAGGCATAACTTTCTTTTCAGCTTGTCTGTTAGCCACTGCAGCATGTATCCTATGCTGCTGACCATGATCATCCTTATTTAGAGGACATTGATTTGCGTAGTGGTCCTTTCCATAGTTGTAGCATCCTCCAACTGGCCCTTTTCTAGGCTCAAATTTGTTAAAAACTTTGAAGTTATCATTTTGGCTTCCATAGGACTTTTTTCCATTGCCACTAACTTTTGTGAAGCTGTTCCGCACACTATTTACAGGTTTGTTCATTACAGATTTCTTGTTGTTATCCACAACAATTTTGTTTTTCACACCAAACCTTTTCCAAGGCCCCCTTTTTGGTGCGAGAGATGAAGAAGAATTGGGAATCTTCTTCCTTATCTCTTCCCTATGAGCAGATATTGCTCTCAATTTCTGTTCATGTCTGATTTCCTTTTCAACAACTCCTTCCATGGTGATTGGGCCATGGAAATCCACTTCGCCACCAATGATGGGATTCAGTCCCATTATGAATTTCCATATTCTGAACTTCTCGTCAGCTTGGTACTGTGGCACATACTTATGGAGTTTAGTAAACCCTTCCCAGTATTCTGTCATCGTCAGCCTTCCTTGCGACCAGTTCTGAAATTCAGTCATTTTCCTATCAAAATAGAGTTTAGGCAGCCATCATTGCCTAAAGTAGCCCTTAAATTGATCCCAAGTTATGTCTGATTTGACAATATTCAACTCAACCTTACGGTTGTCCCACCATGATGATGCTTCATGAGAAAGCTGATATGCTCCCCATATCACTTTGGTCTCTTCGGAGAAGTTTCTTATTGCAAAGTATTTCTCCATTTCACTGAGCCAATTCTCAGCTCTGTCCCCAAGGGTTGTTCCATCAAACTTTGGAGGACTTATTCTCTTTATGTCATTTATAAGTTCAGCTACTAATCTTGCCCTTTTATTTTCAGGATAATTAGGAGCAATTACATTATTATTATTAACACCCAGATTCCCTCCATTGATGTTGTCCACAGGAGGTGGCTGATCATTTATATCAGCGTCTTATTCCTCCTCTTCATTGCCCATTGACTGTTGTTCCAGAACAGTCAAACGATCTCTCATATCTAGTAGGGAAGCAAGGATTTCATCCAACTTTTGAGCCATAGCTGCTTTTCCACCCAGTAACAGGTTATTCATAGCATTCCCTCTTGTTCTGACCATTTTCTATTCAATAAGAAAATGTAAACCTTATTAATATTGTGGACTCATTAGGTCTAAGAGGTGCAACCTTCAACTCTTATACCAAGATGTAACATCCCCATTTTAAGATACTAGAACAAGGGAATTTTTTTTTATATACAACATTCCCTGTTATGAATTATATAATTCAAACACATGTTCAAGTTTTAATAATTATTCTCTACCCAAACAATGCAGTTTGGAACATACAATTTCCTTTTAAAACTAATGTTCTCTGTTCACATATTTGTAATATGGAACACACATTCAATGCCATTCAATCATATAACAGATTTCATATGCTGATGTAAATGACTCGAAGAACTACCGATCTCCCATTTTCATGGCTCGGAGTTTCAATGATCTCTCATTTCATGACTCGGCAACTTACTGATCCTTCATGTTCATTCATGCATAGTATAATATATATACAAGGTTCTCTTACCATTTCGGGTTATCAAATTGATCCATTTAAGAAGCCTATCTGAATATTTGTTACTGATATTCATCTGACATCTTGCATCTTAAATTAGGTGATCAGGACAATGCAACCAGCACTTGCGATACTTTGGCCAAAGATTTTCACATGATTTACATGATCATATTCCTGGATGTGATACACACCAATGGAATACGTCCTTCACCTCACTTCATCTGTTATCTAGAATGGTCTTTCCTGGTTCCTACCAGTCCTTCCAATTTAGGGTCAAAATCAACTTCTAACTAGCAATATGAATGAGTATAAGAATTCACTCATGGTAACTAAAGATACCCAGACATACGGTGTCGTCCCTAGACTACTCTGTGTGTCTAGTTATCTTTAGTCCTCCAGAGTCACTCCGTATACGTGATCACACTCCTATCCCCAGCCAAGAACTTAATATTCAGCTTATGTAATCTTGATGATTTAATTCGGGAGGGCATTGTAATATGTCAGCTATAACATTGTGTTGTCATGAAGACCCCGCCTTCATGAATACACCATGGTATAGCTGGCATATGTCAAAGTCCTACGGAATCCTCCCATCGAGAGTACACATCCAGCTCAAGTGATTTGGATATGATCTTAATATTTAAGATCAACTTTCAGTAGCCATGTTGATCCTTTATCCTCGTTCTTGTTATAGTTGTATGTATCTAAGAGAGACTAAATCCATCTTCTAGCTTACTATGCATCTTCTCCTTCGTACCGAAGGGTTGCATTTTCTCTACTTGGTTCTTTTCTTAATCCTTGGATTAAACAGCCCATTACCGATAGACTTAATAAGTTTAACCTATTAAACTTAACCAAGTTTTTCCACAACTGAAAACAAATTCAGAATTCCAACTTATCAGACGTCATTAAAATGAGGTCTAATTTTCAATGAATATATTCATTTATTCTCCTTAACTTTACATAGTTAAGGTCTGTTAGGCCTGGATATATAATTTTTTCATATCCTTACTTTCTGAATTTAACATTCGAGGCTATTAACGGAGTTCGAATACGAAGTTCAGTTACTCCTAAGTTATTTGATATTCCTTAGCTTTCAAGCTAATCCCGGATACCTATCAGTTATGAGATCATGTTCTTCCTAATCTTTTTTTTTAATGTCAATTAAAAATTCATCTTAACCCAAGTATGAACTAATTACACATTTCAACGTAAAATTCACATTTAAGTAAGAATAGATGTCAATTCCCTTTTAAATCCATCCAAGGACAATTGAATAATTCCAAATCAAGAAATAACATTATATTTCCAATTTAATCAACAATATCAAACTGATATAGTCATTAAAATATCACACTTGTATTTGTATTCATCAATCCATTTCATAATCCATACATTTACCAGTCTAAATGCTTGGACTTTGTTTATATTAAACAACGTTACAACTCATAAGTTAGAAGAATGTAATTTCTTCTTTTCTCAATTCCTCGTAGAGGAATGATAACTATCAAATACAATCCATCTTCAGACAATCAAAAGAAGTATCATAAAACAACCATGTCTTCGTTTTACTCAAGTTCCATCTGCAAAATTGCTTGCACGGGTCAGTTCATTGAACTGAGCATATTAAGCACTTGTCATTAAAATGAGGTGCTTCAAATTAACTGTCTCAATAAAAGAACCCTACTTTTATGAAATGTTAATATGAACATCAATCAAGAATTAAGTATCAAAAAGAATGAACAACATGACAACTGAATCATCTAAATACCATCCCAATCAGTCGAAGAACTACTGTCCTTTTTCCCAAATGATCATTACAAAAAGTAATTTCCTTCAAACAGTTCTAGATTACAACATCTGTGAAAACTAGGAACACAAGAATGCCTACTACCGTTATAGTAATTAAATGCTATCAATTTCCTCTCCCATACATTAGTAATAAATTCAAAGGATAAAATTTGAATGAAAATATAAACCAATTACTTTCCTTTCAATTCATGCATCTCATTTGATTTCAAGCAATCAATTGCAGATGAGAAAAGCAAACAACAATAAAATGTAGATGCTTAATCCAAAGCAATACAAAATTCATTCCTTAACGATTACAGATTTCTAACTGTATGAGAGAAGAAATGATCATTATTCCAAGTTATCCATTCACACTCCTATTTCTTTCCTCATGACTGTACTGAAAATTGAGTCCAAATGAGACATCAATCAAGATAACAATTCAGAGTGAAACTTACAAAGTCCATTCAGAATTCACTTTCCAACAGCAAAGAATAATTCCATTCATATTCAGCTTTAAATGAAAACAAGGAATAATTTATCATCCTTATCAATACTTCTTTTAAATCAGGCTCATACAAATACCAAAAACAGGTTGGTAAAACATCGTATCCATCATAGAACAAACAATGTAAAGAATGCATACTATGTACTTACTATACTAGAAGAATTCATACTTCCTTCACTGTATTTTAACCAAATAAATAGTTATACAGTCACTTAATTAATTATTCACATGAATTTCTATATCCATGAACGCACACAGTTCATAAATAACAATTTGCACATTGTTGTTACCTACAACAAGTCCAATCCAGGTGTACAGTGAAGCTCAATTATTGCTATTTCCAGAACTCAAACAACAAGAAGAGAAATATTCATTCCTTTAACTATTTTAATAAGAAAACATCCATTTTCTTCAAACACAACAAGAATCACTCAAGTCGAGTTCATTTTTTTTTTTTTGAATGACAGTGCAAAATCAGAGACCACACGAAACATTTAAATATTCCGTTTGTACATAAAGATAACAACACTTAGAAAATTAATCTAAATATCCCTGTCACTTCTGTCAAGCCGAATCGAAAATGCTCAATGGATCCCCAATTACCATTTCTTTCAAAATCTTAAAACAGCAGAAAGAAGAACTCATTTCATATAATTTTAGTAAAGAAACAATCATTTTCTTCAAAATGTAATAGGGACACCCAAGTTGTGCTTGTTCTATAATGATAGCTCAAACCCATATTGACAATAGAATGATTGTTCAAAAATTTCAAACTAACTCACACAGCCTGTACCATTTTTATTGAATATGCCATTTGTAAAGAAATATCCAGTTCGAGTTCCTTCTCGATCAAACATTTAAATCCGAAAACAACATTCTCCTATTTCACAATGATGTACAGAACTCAAAATACAATATTCATATATCAATACCTCTATCAAGGAAAACCCGCATAGGGTATTAGATGCGTAAGCTTGGTACAGTCAAAACAGACTCAAACAGTAAGCTAATTCCCATATATTTCATTTATTTGCACAAAAATACAAAGCCAATTTTGTTTTCTCGACAACAGTCCGAACTAGAAAATCAAACCACATCAATAAAACACAACAAAATCATCTTTCCACCATAGCAAGAGAAAACATAGCTCATCAATAATTTCAGTAAGAAAAACAGTTATTTTCTCCAACTCCCACGAATACCAAAGTCGTATTCATCCATTTTTACAAAAGAAAATCACAGCAATAAGAATATTACTCGCATTGTTAATACGTTCCATCACTCAAGTTCATATTGGCAAAAGAACGATTACTCAACAATGAAAAACAAATTCATACAACCTGTACAGTTTCATTCAATATAATCATTTATAAAGAAATACCCAGTTTGAATTCTTATCAACAGACATCTCAACCCGAAATTCCATTATTCCATTTCACAATGATGTGCAGATCTCAAAATTGATTCACGCATAGCTAAGTATTCATAAGCATAATTTCCTTATAATTTCAGTAAAGAACAATCCTCAATACTGTCAAACAAACCAACACAACATGGCTGTATTTCCAACTCAATAAATATGCAAAGACTGTTCAAATCGCAACAGCAAGACAAAACAACTCTACCCAGAATCATTTCAACATGACAGCAAAATTGACTAAACCCAAATCATCTCAGTCATGACAGCAAATCAAATAAACCCAAAACCCCCTTCATCAGAAGAGCAGGGTTGTTTTAATGAGATGTTTAAGCAAAGCAAGTAGTTTTAAAGAGAAGGGCTTAACATGCCTGGTAATCTTCCTCGAAGCTCGAAGAAAACCGCGCCTACAGGAGGTATTTCCTTCCATGGCAACAACAACAAGATTTCCAAACAATCACCTTCCAGTACAGGTTCGAAAATAGCCTTCAATTTCCAAAGAAACAGAGATAGCAATCAAACACAACTGGTTCGACTGAACCAAGAAAAACCAAATGCAGAGCAACTTCCAAAAACCTGAACAAACACAATGAACAACCAAAAATTCCTCGATACTCTTTCCAAGGTGGGCTGGTCGTGAAGACCAAGAAAATTAATTGCATTAAAGGCTCTACCTTTTTCCTATTTCCTCACGCCACCATCGACTCGGGTTGGCGAATTACCAAATTCAAATTTTGCAAGAAAACCAAGTTTAGTCCCATAACTAACTGAATACCTCTAAATTTTCCTATTCCCACCAAACTTGGCGCTGTCCATGCAAGGATCTTATTTAATGCCCATTAAATTTCCTTCCATCCTTATCCTTTCCATCCCCCATGAGTCTGTGCGTCCCCTTCCTTAGGTTAGGATTAGTTTAGGATTAAAAATAGTGTTCATACCTAGGTCATAGGTTAATAGAACTTAGGTCTATTTTTACCATTATAGAATTTAAAAATCCACTTAGGATAGTAATTAGGATATAAGGTAGAACTTAGGGTTAGATTAGGGTCTAATCCCCCTCACACCTAATTAATCAATTTCAAAACAATTCCTTCTGACTGACATCCAATTTTAACACTGTGTAGGACATTTCGTCCCACGTTTCACATGCCCGAGTCACCCGCATCCAGGCCTTTATCGCCTTACGGGGTCTGGCGTTACAACAGTTTATGGTTCGAGAATCGAACCTTTTTCGTTGGCATCTACATGTCAGCTATTCATACCTGAAATCAGGTGCTGCAACACTTATATCAACCTTCAGTCTGGTTTAAAAGTAAATCGACAAAGCACTTACAAGAAGGCCACAACATACCTTGGATCTATGGAATTGATTCCAGGTGTGCTGTCAATCAGTGAATAGAGTTCAACAAGCATACGACAGATCTGTCATCACATCAAAAAACATACAAGCAATAATAACTGCTGTCCCATGTAAATAAATTACAGTATGCAAGAATCCAGATTAGCAACACATTCCTTTAAGATCAAAATATATATCTTAACATGTTTGCCTTCATTTCAGCAGTTACAACATTATGAAAAATAATCACCATGATAACTTACAAAAATCAGGGCGTTACAGTGTGCGTGTGCATGTGCGTGTGTGCATGTAATCGTGTGCGTGTTCGTGTGCATGTGCGTGTGTGAATGGGTGTGCATGTGATTTTGTGTGTGTGTGTGCTTATGCATTGGTGTGTGTGTGTTTATGTGCATGTCAGTTTGGGTGCGTGTGTGCATGTGTGTGTGTGTGTTTATGCATTGGTGTGTGTGTGTGTGTGTGTGTGTGTGTTTATGTGCGTGTCAGTTTGGGTGCGCATTTGTGAAGGGTGTGTGTGAACCCTGTAAAAAATGTATAGAACATGTCTCTATGTATGTGCGTGTGCATGTGCGTGTGCGTATGCATGAGTGTGTGTATGTGTGTGTGCATGTGCATAAAAATGATTGCGTGTATGTGTGTGTTTCAGTTTTTTTATGCGTGTGTACTCAAAAGTGTGTTTGTGTGTGCGTGTGTGTTTGCGTTTGCGCATGCATGTGTGTGTGCATGTGCGTGTGCATGTTTTTGTGTGTGCGTGTGCGTGCACATGTGCGTGTGCATGTTCATGTGTGTTAGAGTGTGCATGTGCATGTGCATGTGCGTCTATGTGTGCTGTAGTGCCCACTTCCATTTGAAACTGTTTAGATAGTGATCTTGACTCTATTGATCATATTTTGGATATTATTATATTTTGATGTAACATGATGTGTATATACTAGCTCATGGATCATTATGGACATTATCATATTTTGATTAGCATGATGGTTAGATGTTAGACTATGGATTAATATTGATCTGGATTCAGTTATTGTGCTTGAGGATCATTGAGACATTTTTATTATTATGTGCATAATGATATACTAGTTGACATGGATAGGTTATTGATGTTAATTTTAGACATGTGACATTGATTATTATGAATAGCTCTAGTATAGAAATCTATTGGATGATGATATAGTTACAAATTGAATTTTAATGATAAATATTGAATCCTTGATATTGTTGTGATTTAAAATTAATAATTTTATGTTGCTTATGTCATTTGGATGTTCTGATGTGGCCACGAGGCCGAAGGAGGTATTTTGCATTTTGCAGGCTAAAATCACAACAATGTTGGGGGACTGGAGACTAACCATATTGGAATTCAGTGTGAAATCAACAAGGTCACCATGGCAACTGTGTTTGATTGTGTGTTTAGTTGTTAGGATTTCCCATGGGGGGATTTCCATTATTGTGACCATAGGGGCATATGTGTGTTTTTATTATGTGTTCCCTTTTTAATTATTGTTGTGTGTATTTTATTTGTAATGTGATTTTGTTTTAATTATATAAAAATGATAGTATGATGTGAGAGTCATATAGTTAAAATTTAATTAAATTAAATAGGATGTGGAAGGTGAAATTAAATGTTATTGCCTTGGTTGAAAATGAAATTTATTTATATATTTTATAACCATATGGTAATTAAATATATGGTTGTGTCTAAAGTTTGTAATAAATAAATGTCATGGAAATAAATACATTTTAAAAGAGTGTGTAAGTTACCCAGTATGGGTTGTGTAAGTGAAGTGATAGATTGTGTAAGAAATTGTAAGAGGTTGTAAGAAGAGTTTGGAAGGTCAAACACTCCATCTCTCTCTTGAAATTGGAATTTGAGCTTGGGGGACAAATTTGGAGGCTTGTGGGACAAGTTAAACTTGTCCCACACCTCTCAAAATTCTCCACCAACCTTGTTTTTTAATTTGGAGTCGAAATCAACTTATTTTATTACATTTTGACATGATTTATTGTAAGTATTGATTGCACTTATCTTACAAATTTTAAATGCATTCCTTTTTTTAGGATAGGAAAAAATGAAGTGTGTAAGTGGTTTTTCATTCACATTTATTAGGATTTAATTGACTTGATGTTGATTGCATTTTAGGGTGAGGAAAAATGATGTGGCATCCCACTTGGAATCCACATCATCCTCTGCCTCCATCTCCTTTAAAAATTGAAATTTCCTCCTCATTTTGAGGTTGTTGAAAAGTTGGAGATTTCGACTCTTGGGTCAAATTTCTCTTTGCATTTTGGATCTTTCTTGGTGGAAGAAGAGTGATTTGACTTGTGCATACATTTACCTTGCTAATTTGGGACTGGGTTTTGCGTGTAATAAAGACTGCTTCGTTTTGGAAGCAAGTCTCCATCATGGAGAGGTAGGCTCTCACCTTTTTAATATTGCATGTTGTTTCCTCTTTTAGCATGAAATTTGAATGTAATTTGTGTTTGCAATTCTTAGAGGGATGGGTAGAATGCTTAGGGCATGGTGTGGAGATGAAGACTATGAGGTTTATCAGAGGAGGGATAAGGGATTTATGCATTGGCAACTTGTCTTGTCTGGAGAGGATGTTGTTGGTTGGGATCCACCTAGGGAAAAGAATATGCTTGCATTTCTTACTTTGGGGAGGGTATAAGGGATAAATTTGGAGGAGCGATAAAGAGGGGTTGATGGAGGGATAAGGTTTATGGGATGGTTATGTTTTGGCGGTTTGTTTTTAGGTGGATGCCCAACTTTCAACATGGGAGGCATAAGGAGACCTCCATAGTTCTTGTCTCTTGCTTGGCTTTCTTGCTTGGAGAAGGAGCCTTTGTTTTGATTGGAATTGTTGTTGTAGTTGAGAACTACATCTTTTTGTTTTGTGCATTTCCTTGTGCATGTGAATGTATGTTATATGTGAAAGAAGCTATGCGTGTGCCATGTGTTGTTTTATCATGCTCCATTTCAATATGGTTGGGGCTCAGGGGCTAATGGGGAAATATGGATTCTATTTTCCCATTGGATAATCTTGGTTGGGTGGAGAGTGTTGCCTTTCCCCCTTCCTTGTTGTGATTCAAATTACAAGAATGAAGAAATCAACAAGCTGCTATTTGTCAGAAGAAAGAAAAAGATCACAGTTTGACAGTCATTCATTTGAGAAATTTTAATGTAACCCACACCCTCCCACTTCTGAGTGGATGAATGTACATTCTATATAGTTGCCCAATGTGAACTGATTGTAACAACATTAACAAATGTAACACTGAATATGTCTAGAATATCCCCCATATTTTACCTATGGAACATGCCAAAAGTGTCGAAGAATTGTACATTCTCTAAAATTTCAACAGTTGGAAGATAATACAAATTGCTAAAGAAAAATTCTCAGTTGTACAAGAAGCATCACTTGCATAAGGTATAGAAAGTGGAGCAAGAGGCTTGGTGGAGCTAGCCACGACTGTAGATGGTTGTCAATGAATGCCTATGCTTTGCCTCCACGAAATGAAAGATTCCACCACAAATCAACAAAGAAGAAGAAGATGACTCATATGACTTAGTGCAAAATGCACAATGTGCATGTGAAACGAGACATCAAAATGTTGTCAGGTGAAATGTCTAATAAATAAAATTTTAGTGTTTCTCAATTAAGTGAATTGCATTGTTGTGTTGCTATGAATTTTAAGGACTGTTATATCTTATGAAACGTCTGTCAATTGTAGAAAAGAGAGTATCTACTCGTATAAAGGAAACTGACATAAATTTGAGATACTTTGAACATGAGTCTTAGAATTGAAATTATACCCTTGCATTTTGAATGTAAGTGTGTGTTGAATCAATTAGATGACTGAAGAAGCCAAAAACACATATGTTTTTCCACCATTTGAAATCTATGTCACATTAAATTGTAAACTTGTGCAAGAAATAACTCACTTATAACCTTTGCAAATAACTAAGAAGCTTTTAAAAAAATAAATAAATAATGCAACTCAATGTACAGTTTAGAGTTATGGGCCTCGCTTAAATTAATGAAATGGAACAATGAAATTCAAGGTCGTAGATAAGCCATAAGGAAACCTCTGTGGAAATAACTCAGCAATTAAAATTGCTAGTCAAGATCTTTCATTAAATCTAGAAATTATAACTTGTCATAATTAGAATTCTGTCAAAAGATGTAAAAATGAAAATGGCAAAGCAAACACCAATTTGAACCTTGAAAACAATCCTAAACTCACTGTTATCCAAAATGTGCCCCTGCTCATTTTTGTGGCTAACTCCTTGTGTTATTACCTCTCTTGTGCCTCAGTCTCCATTTTTTATTTTTAGGCACTCAAATCTTTCTAAAAATGGCACCATTGGATAGAGCTCTCTCTCAGCTTTCCAGAAAGGTAAAGTTTTCCTCCTAACTCCTCATATTTTTCAAGTTATGGCTCGGCGGAGTTTTTGTGGGAAATTTTCCCTTAGGAGGCCCGTGGCCAATAGGAAGCCACCACATGGCACCTAAGAGTGGCAGAGCATGGGGAAAATTTGAAATTTTTTCCAAAGACCAAACGGGTAAAAAATTCAAACTTTTGCTCGTCGATCTGATTTTGGCCTGTTTTTGCCCTAAATTTTCAAATCGCCATATCTTTCGATCCAGAGCTCAGATTTTCACGTTCTTTATATCAATGGAAAGCTGGTGAAATTATCTACATGATTCCAGGGTCAATTTTTCATTTTGGTTGAGTTTGGAGAGATAAAATCAAGAAACACCTCTGGCACGTGGTAATGGCCAGAAATGACGTTTCAACAACCAGTTTTAATGCAAAATGGGTCGCATTCTTCTTCAGCATGGCCAAAAATGTCAGGGCATGGGTCTGTAAGGATGCCCATGCTGTTTTAATGCATCTTCATTCAATGGGGAATGGCTTCCATGTTTTTTACATGTTTTCTCTCTCCTGGGCTCGACCCATGCATTGTAAAAGCCAGATTTGGCTCATTTTTTGAGGTTGAACATTTTTTTTGGATAGCAAGCTTCTTCTTTCACCTTCAACAAGTTATTTTTTCAAGTATTTTGGACCTTCTTCATGATTGTAACAGGTTTCTGCCTCTTTGATGTTGCAAATGCAAGGATTTTGACAGTGAAAAATGACAGTGCAGACTCTGTGATCAATTTTCAGTCCTTTGTTTGTATTGTCTTGCTTCATTTCAGACCTCTAATTGCATCTTATCAGCCTGTGTATGATGTTTCATGTTGCATTTTATGAAATTGTGTCAATTTTCATGAACAAGAAGTGTTCACCACTCCTTTGGTGTATCACCTATTAGTTTAGTTTCAATTTTTGCACTTTCTATCTCTGTCTCCTTGGAATTTAGAGTAGGATTAGGATTCAAACCTCTGCAATTGTGCAAATAACAGATCTGATCAGAGGAGTTTGAGGAACCAGCCTCTAATCTGGAGATTCCTCTCTCATTTTACAAGTCCCACACTTGGAGAGAGGTTTCAATGTTGTGCAATCACACTGGATGCCTGAAACATCAACTTAGAAACCTGATTTGCATCCAGGGGTGCTGCTGATTTGCAACAACAGTTTTGGCACGCCCGGTGGGACCTTAGAGGTCTCATTTTCATTGCAGCAAAGTTGATGTGCATCTGCTGCAATTTTCTTGCTTAAAAGAGCTATAAATTGCACATCTGGCGACTCCAAGGGGAAGAATCAGCTGGTTTTGGCAGTGCAGACCTGAAAACTCATGAGAAGAATCAACACAAGGTCAAGAGTTGGAGAGGAAGAGGTGCTGTTTGAATATCTGTAGTTATCTCCAAGAATAAGGAAAAGTGGGAGGAGAATCCAAAGGTCTCCATCTCCACCAAACAGAACTCTCTCAACTCCTCCACCTGGTAGGCCTTTCATTCAGTCAACAAGGGTTCTAAGACCAATTAGAATGGCACAAAACAACCCCTATGTCAATTTCACTGGCAGCAGCCCACTTGCTCTCAATGCACAAAATCCAATCCCAGTTGCAGCATTGAAGAACATTCCATACTTCACTGGAGAAAATCAGACCTCACCTGGTGATCATGTTAAGGATATTGCTAACATTTGTGCAATCCATGAGATCAATGAGATGCAAGTTGCTGTCAAACTGCTGGCATCTTCATTCAAAGGGAAAGCTTTGCAATGGTTCAGGAGTCTTGCCTCAGGTTCTATTCAAAATTGGAATCAGCTATGTATAGCCCTCCATGAGCAGTTTGGGGAAAAGGGAGACAACTTGTCCCTTTTGGAGCAGCTGACAACTATCAAAAGAGCTCCCAATGAGCAGCTGACTGATTTTAATTTCAGATTTCAAAGGACTTGGGAGAGAATTCCAGTGGCAGTCAGGCCAACAACAGAAGGTGCTTTTCTTTACTATCTCAAAGCTCTAAATTCTGATATTTCTATGTTGATTCAGTCCATGGGAGGCATAACTATCCCTATGGCTTATAGTATTGCCATTAGGGCTGAAAATTATTTGATCCAAGCTGGCAAACTAGCCCCTAGACCTCCCATGCCATTGTTTCCAAGTTTAGAGAGCCCAAACACTAATCAAGCACCTAATTTGGCTCCTTCTCCCACTCCTAGAAATCAGAGTTCAAATGAAGCTTCTACTTCATCTCCAAGTGCCCCAAATGAGCTTCAAGAAGTCATGAAGCAATTGCAAAATTTAGGTAATGAGCTGGTTACTCTCAAGAGGCAACAAGCCCAAAGTTTTAGACCTTCCTTCCAGCCTCAAGCTCAGCCTAACAGGCAGCCATATCAACCTCATAGACCACCCAATCCAGCTGCAAATCTAAATCAAGCAAGGCCTCCTGCCAACAGACCATTTCAGCCCTATAATCCAAATGCTATATCTGCCTCTAAGGCATTGGTGCCAACACAAAACAACGTTGCTCAGGAGTATGATTGGTGTTTTCCATGCAATGAACCTCACAACCAATCTATGTGCTTCAACGGTGCCTTGAATCAAGCATTAATGGTGACAACTACTGGTGTGGAGGGTGAGGGCAGTCAAGGAAACAACCAACAACAAGAAACATTCCAGCAGCAATCAGCTCCAAATGACACCACACTTGTGAACTGGCAGGCAGAGGATTTTTGTGGCATAAATCAAACAGTCTCTCAAGGTGTTGCAGCCAACACAAGGTCAAAAAGAAGGAATTTGGGTGAAGAACAGCCATTAGCTCCAACCAATCCACAACCTTTTATGGCTCCACAAATGGTTGGCAAACAAAATCCAGTTGTAAATGCACAAGGGCAGCCAAGAACAGCTCCTAGACCAACTCAAATACCAGTTGTTGCTGCCCACATGCAAGGGATGAATATGCAAACCAAGGGACAGCAAAGAGATCCTTCATCACCATTTAGTATCATTGATCAGATGAAGAAGACAAATGTAAATATATCAATGTGGGAATCCCTATCTATCCCAGGCCAGAGAGATTTGCTACAAGCTGCCATGAAGGACTGGCCAACTTCGAATCAGCAAGTCCAAATGCAAGAGAAGGTGCTCACAAATGCTG
This sequence comes from Taxus chinensis, assembly GCA_019776745.2. NCBI lineage: Eukaryota > Viridiplantae > Streptophyta > Pinopsida > Cupressales > Taxaceae > Taxus > Taxus chinensis. The sequence continues at coordinate 488,595,463 of CM034149.1, read as the reverse complement.
CCCAGCCTGAAGGGAATCATGGAGGACAGCAAGGTAAAATGTTGAAGCCCCCTCCTTTTTATGTCTCATTAATCATTGGAAACCAATTGGTGCACAATTGCATGATTGATTCCGGGGCAAGTAGCTTGAGTGATGCCCAAGCAAATAGCTGATCAGCTAGGACTTCAATATGAAACCATATCCAAAGGGGTAGTGCAGTTGGATGGGACAACAGTAACAACAGTTGGGGTGATTAGAAACTTGAGTCTTACCTTGCATGCATGTCCAAATGTTGTTGTTTTACAAGATGTATCAGTTATAGACCTTCCACCACTCTTTGCCCTATGTTTGTCAAGATATTTCACAGCCAAGATTAGAGGATATTTGTCTACTGATTGGTCACACATGCTGTTCAGAACGAGGTATGGAACCAAAGCTACAATCAGGTCTGAACCTATTGCAAACTTCCACATTGAGCCCTACACTCCAAGTCAGATCAATGCCAACTATTCGACATTTGATCAAGAAGATCACCCAAGCACTGATGAAGCTGACACCAAGGTTGGAAGCATCCTGGATCTAACTCTTGATGAATGGGAAAACAAGGTGCATGCTTTTGATCCTTATCAAGAAGTAGAAGAATCTGAGCTAGGGGTCTATTGCATACATCAAGAAGATCAGCCCATTCCTAGCATCACCAAGCCAAACCACAAGGATGACAATGAGGTATGGAAGCTATTTTTTGATGGATCAAGGAGTAGACAAGGTGCAGGAGGTGGAGCTATGCTTATTTCACCTCAAGGAGTAAAGTACTATTCAGCTTTTAGATTTCAGTTTGCATGCTCCAATAACACTGCTGAATATGAAGCCTTGGTGCAAGGGATGCATTGGGCAATAAAGAGAGGAATAAAGAACTTGCAAGTCTTTGGTGACAGTGAATTGATTGTAAACCAAGTTAAGGGGCAACATGCTGTCAAGAATAATCTGCTCAAGTGCTACAAGAACAGGGTGTGGGACCTCATTGAAGATTTTGAGGGCTTTAGCATAAAATCCATTCCTAGAAAAGAAAACCAAGCTGCTGACAGGCTTGCAGCAGTTGGGGCAGCCTTTGATATTGTGGAAAGCATTCAAAAGGACAAGGTACAACCAAACATCCATGTGATTGTGAGGCCTTTAGTGCCAGATAACAATGTAAGTTGGCAAGTGTTTGAGAATGACTAGCAAATCATCCATTTCTTACAAGAAGAAGCTGAGTTCTCAGCTAAAAATCAGGAAAAATTGGAACAGTAGTATGGTGACCAAGTGGTACAGCTGAGAACTAACAAGCTGCCTAAGGGACTTATCACTTTGGAGTCCATTTTTAATCCCAATGATCAGTTTAGGAAAGAGAAAGCAAACATTCAGGTCAAGAGAGAAGATTCAGTATCCATCTTGGTGGAAGAGAACAAACCATTGCAAATTGGAAAGATGACAACTGAACAAGAAAGGTATGAGTTCATACAGCTATGTCAAGAGTTCCCTAATGTGTTTTCTTGGAGCTACGAAGATTTGAAAGGTTTCAATCCCAAGTTAGCTCAGCACACCATTGAGTTGGATCCAAATACTAAGCCCATCAGGCAGAAATAAAGGCCAGTCAATCCACACATGGAACCTCTCATGAGGAAGGAATTGAACAAGTTGATTGAGTCAAGAATCATATTCCCAATCAAGCATTCTAGTTGGGTTTCCAACTTAGTTCCAATTAGAAAGAAGAGTGGAGAGATCAGATTATGTGTTGATTTCAGAGATTTGAATAGAGCATCTCTTAAGGACCATTACCCACTTCCTTCTATGGAGCATATTTTACAAGTTGTTGTTAGCTCCGAAAGGTTTTCATTGCTTGATGGCTACTCAGGGTACAATTAGATTATGGTGAAGGAAGAAGATCAGTTCAAGACAGCATTCACAACCAAATGGGGAACTTATGCATACAGGAAAATGCCATTTGGGATGTCCAACACTGGAGCTACCTTCCAAAGAGTAATGGACATGGCGTTCAAAGGTTTGATTAAAAAAATGGTGCTGATATATCTTGATGATATCACTATTTTTTCAAAGAATGTAATAGACCACCTCTCTCATTTGAGACAAGTCTTCCAAAGGTGCAGGAGATTTGGAGTGTCTTTGAATCCTAAGAAGTGTATCTTTCTAGCACATGAAGGAAAGATCCTTGGCCATATTGTCTCCAAAGAAGGATTAGCAATTGATCCAAAGAGAGTTGAAGCCTTAAAAGCACTACCATTGCCAAGCCACAAGAAGGCACTTCAGAGTTTCTTGGGGAGAAAAAATTTGTTCGGAGGTTTGTCCCAGATTTTGCAGCCCTTGTCAAATCTATCACCAAGATGTTGAAGAAAAGCATGGCTTTCAAATGGACAGCAAAAGGCAAGGAGAATTTTGAAGCAATCAAAGAATCCATCTCTCAAGCACCAACTCTCATCAACCCGGACTTCTCCAAGGATTTCATCCTCTATGCATTTGGGGGTAATGATACCATTTCTGCCATTTTGGTACAGCAGAACAAGGACAATGATGAGCAGCCAATTTCTTTCTTCAGCCAAATCCTAGATAACTATGAGGTGAGATATTCTTTTATTGAGAAGCATGTACTTGCAATAATCAGAAGCTTGAAGAAATTCAAGCATCTAGTCTCAAACAACAAGGTTCAGTTGTTGGTCTCTCATGCGGGAGTAAAGGACTTCCTCCTCAACAAGGATTTGAATGAGAAAAGGGCAGGTTGGATCACTCGTGCCATGGAGTATGACATTGAGATCAAGGTCACCAAGTTGGTAAGAGGAAAAGGATTGTGTGAGCAGCTGATTCTAGGCAAGCAAAAAGGAGTATGCAATAAAGAAGAGGTTCTTTTGACAGTTCAAGACAGCCATGTGCAAGGTAGCACTCAAGAAGAGGATAATGCTGTCCCCACTCCGTGCTAGACCCAAGGTATAATTCACTTCCTAAGCACATGCATATGCCCTCCAGAGATGAACAAAACCCAAAGAAGACACTTCAAATTGTAGGCTGTCCCATATGCCATAGTAGACGGTGTTTTGTTCAAGAAAGATGTGAATGGAGTGCTACTGAGATGCATTAGCACAAATTAGATTCATAGGGTGTTGGAAGAGTTCCATGGTGGACCAGTTGGTGGTCATTTCACACCAAGGGTGACAACTCTAAAAATCATGAAGGCTGGTTATTATTGGCCCAAGATTTTCAGTGATTGCTTTGCGTGGATCAAAAGTTGCAATAATTGTGCATTCTTCACAGGTAAAGAGAGGCTTGTTACCCTTCCATTGCATCCAATTTCAGTTGACCAGCCATTCATGCAATGGGGTTTGGACTTCATTGGAGTCATTAATCCCAATTCAAGCCAAGGGCATAAGTGGATTTTGACAGCCAAAGACTACTTCACCAAGTGGACTGAAGCAATAGCACTCAAGGAAGCAAATGAGTCTAGCATCTTAGACTTCTATGAAAGGATAGTAACTGTTAGTGAAAAATCACAGTACCCCTAAATGCTGATCAGATTTCTAGTTTGATCACTCTTGCATCCAGTGCGATTGCACAACATTGAATCCTTTCTTTGAGTGTGGGACTCATGAAAATGAGAAAGGAATCTCTAGAGAAGGCTGGTTCCTCTTCCTAAACTACCTGCCACAAGCTATTCTAGTGCAGGCGAGCTAATCTAAACCTAATCTAACCATGCCAAGGAGATAGAGAGAGAGAGAAAAGGGAAAAACAATGCCTACACTAAAACAGTGATACACCAGAGAAGGAAAATGTTGAACATCTATCAAAACTGCCATGGAACAAAGAGAGGTGAGCGATGGGAAGGATAGACAGATGCATCACAGGCCCAAGGATATATTTCACACAGAAAATGTCCCAAAACTCCATGAACACAGCTCCAAACCTGTAATGAACATTCAAACGTGCACAAATACCTGCAATGAAGAGAGGCAAGAAGAAAACAAGCAAAAATCGAGCAAGGATGGACAGATGCATCACAAAACACATTTTTTGTTGCTCCAGAAGTTTGCACAGAACATCATTTCAATAGTAAAAGACAAAAACATCATTACAGAGAAGGGGAGGATGTTCAAACTCCATTTTCAACCCTGGAGAAGAAAAGGAGGGAGGGCAGAGCTGAAAAGATGAACAACACGAATGTCTAACCCTTAGAAAGAAGCCCCTCTTTACAATATATAGGAAGAATGAGAGAGGGAAGAGAGAAGAAAGTCAGATCTACCCCAACCACTTCTAGGTTGCATTTAGTTTATCTCATTATGGCGGTGGGTGAGAACCCTGGCAAGAGCAGCGAACTGCCTAGTAGAAACGGCGAGCTGTCTGTTGTATTAAAGCTGGTTGTTGAAACATCACTTCTGTCAATTACCTCGCGTCAGAGATGTTTCTTGATTTTCTCACTCCAAACTGAACCAAAATGCAAGACTAACCTTGGATTCGTGCAGAGAATTTTTCCAGCTTTCCATTAATTTAAAGAATGTGGAAATCCGAGCTCTGGATCGAAAGTTATGGCGATCTGAAGATACAAAAAAGGCCAAAATGGATTTTGAATTTTTCCCCATGCTTTGCCACTTGGATGACACGTGTCAGGCACTGATTGGATGAGTAATTCTCTCTCCTAGGCCTCCCGTGGGTTTTCCTTTGAAATTTTGATGTTTTTATAATTTTGGAAAATTTTCCATTTCCCCCCGCGCCGCGCCACTTGGGACACGTGGCATCATTTGGTTCGTCGACAGGGGCGTGGGGAAAACCTTTACCTTTTAGTTTTTCGACCAAAACTTTTGCTAAATTTTCTAAGTCCTCCCTGAGCTCCACACTTCCCCCACCTTAGGACATGTGTCCTATGTCTATTGGCTCGGGTCAACCCTTCAAACCTCGCCCTTTGAACTTTTGGGCCCAAAAACACTTAGTCAAAATTTTTATTACGCCTCCCCTTGTGACACGCATCACATTCTGATTCGTTGGTGGATTTTCTGGGTCTTTACGTCCCTCACGTATTTTTGGCCCGGATGTCCCAAACCATCTGGGACAAATTTCTCTGATCCGCCTGATTTGGGCTTACCTGTCCCTCTTTGAGGCAAAGACACGTGGCACATTTCCATTCGCTCTCAGCTCTTTCGGCTTTTTGTGTCCTCCACGTACTTTTGGCCTAAATGTCCCAGACGAAAGTTTCTTGTTTCGGCCGAACCAGCCGGTTCGCGTCCCGCGTGTACTCTTGTCCCAACTGTCCTGGACTACCTGGGACAAATATCTCTGAACCGCCCGAAATGGACTGACTTGCGCCAAACTGGCCGATCTGCGTCCTTCACGTACTTTTGTCCCAAATGTGTGAAACAAAGATTTAGGCAATTTTTTCCCTTTTTCGGCCGAATCAGCTTTTCGCGTCCCACACGTACCTACGGCCTAGATGTCCCAATTGCTGCGTGGACCTCCTAGAAAATTTTCGGCTGGTTCGCGCCCCGACATCCCAACTATCCCAAGGACCGCCTGGACTAGGACTTAGCCGATTTTCTCCATTTTTCTGCCTGAAACTTGGTTTTCTGCATTCCTTCCATTTTCTCGACCTGTCGGGATTCCTTCTTGGACAGGAGAGTTAGAAAGAAGTAGAGGGGGCCCCAAAAAAACATGATTTTGGGCCTTCAATCCATCTACTTTCCTGGGACTTGAATATTCTGATGCGTCTTATCAAAATTACCCTGGTGGTGAATTTTGGATAACAGTAACCAGATTTGGCATACCTACTACAATAATCTCAGCTAATGCATTAGCATTCATTGGATCCAAGGTGACTGAGTGGGTTGTCAAGAATGAGATCTACCTAAGTACTTCATCAAACTACTACCCTCAGGGTAATGGCCAGGCTGAATCTACAAACAAGAACTTGTTGAGGATCATTAAGAGGACTCTTGATGAGAATCAAAGGTCTTGGCATACCAAACTGAAATCATCCTTATGGGCCGATAGGATAACTCCCAAGAGATCCATAGGTAACTCTCCATTCAGGCTTGTTTATGGAAGAGAGGCAATCTTGCCCATGTCACTTGAGTCTCCAACATTGGAACTCATGAAGTAGTTAGAGTGCTAGAGTTTGGGCCCATGGAGGTGAGATATGCAGAGTTGATGGAGCTCCAAGAGATCAGAGATCAGGCATCCCAAGTAATGGAGAAGGATCAGGCTTTGATCAAGAAGACCTTTGATAGGAAGGCCAAGAGTAGATCTTTCCAAGTTGGAGATCTAGTGTTAAAATGGGATGCAGATAGAGAAAAACCGGGAAGGCATTAAAAATTTGATGCCATTTGGAGTGGCCCATACATGGTCACAAAGTGTAGGGACAGCAATGCCTTCTAATTGTCTTCATTGGATGGTGAAGAACTACAGATTCTAGTCAATGGAATCTATCTAAAGCATTACTACTAAAGGGAAATTCTCCACCTTGTAAATATTAGCTTAGGTTTTCATTCCTCCAAGTGCTTGTGCACATTGTTTTGCTGTAGGTTTTTTTCTTTCCCTAAGAGCTTTGGCACATGCTTGCTGTCCCTAGAGATGTTTTGTAGTCCTTGCTTCCATCAGGTAATATTCCATCTTCCTCCTTACAACATTATAAGTCAGTTGGGGTTCCAAATAAAAATTTTTATGACTCCATTCCCAATGGGCTGCTTCAGGCAACTGGTATTTTCATCTAGCAGGAAGATGACCCCTCTGAGTCACCAAAATTGTTATCCAAAATGTGCCCCTGCTCATTTTTGTGGCTAACTCCTTGTGTTCTTACCTCTCTTGTGCCTCAGTCTCCATTTTTGATTTTTTAGGCACTCAAATATTTCTAAAAATGGCACCATCGGATAGAGCTCTCTCTCAGCTTTCCAGAAAGGTAAAGTTTTCCTCCTAACTCCTCATATTTTTCAAGTTATGGCTCGGCAGAGTTTTTGTGGGAAATTTTCCCTTAGGAGGCCCGCAGCCAATAGGAAGCCGCCATGTGGCACATGGAGTGGTGGAGCGTAGGGAAAATTTGAAAAAATTTCCAAAGACCAAACGGGTAAAAAATTCAAACTTTTGCCCGCTGATCCGATTTTGGCCTGTTATTGCCCTAAATTTTCAAATCACCATATCTTTCGATCCAGAGCTCAGATTTTCACGTTCTTTATATCAATGGAAATCTGGTGAAATTATATACATGATTCTAGGGTCAATTTTGTATTTTGATTGAGTTTAGAGAGAGAAAATCAAGAAACAGCTCTGGCACGTGGTAATGGCCAGAAATGACATTTCAACAACCAGTTTTAATGCAAAATGTGTCGCATTCTTCTTCAGCATGGCCAAAAATGTCAAGGCATGGGTTTGTAAGGATGCCCATGCTATTTTAATGCATCTTCATTCAATGGGGAATGGATTCCATGTTTTTTACACATTTTTTCTCTCCTAGGCTCAATCCATGCATTTTAAAAGCCAGATTTGGCTCATTTTTTGAGGTTGAACATTTTTTTTTGGATAGGAAGATTCTTCTTTCACCTTCAACAGGTGATTTTTGTAAGTATTAGACCTTCTTCATGATTGTAACAGGTTTCTGCCTCTTTGATGTTGCAAATGCAAGGATTTTGACAGTGCAGACTTTGTGATCAATTTTCAGTCCTTTGTTCTTATTGTCTTGCTTCATTTCAGACCTCTAATTTCATCTTATCAGCCTATGTATGATGTTTCATGTTGCATTTTATGATATTTTGTCAATTTGCATGAACAAGAAGTGTTCACCACTCCTTTGGTGTATCACCTATTAGTTTAGTTTCAATTTTTGCACTTTCTATCTCTATCTCCTTGGAATTTAGAGTAGGATTAGGATTCAAACCTCTGTAATTGTGAAAATAACAGATATGATCAGAGGAGTTTGAGGAACCAGCCTCTAATATGGAGATTCCTCTCTTCTTTTACAAGTCCCACACTTGGAGAGAGGTTTCAATGTTGTGCAATCACACTAGATGCCTGAAACATCAACTTAGAAACCTGATTTGCATCTAGGGGTACTGCTGATTTGCAACAACACTCACCCTAGACTAGTTCTCCATGTTCAATTTACATGCTCAGAAGAAGAAATATCAAAATTGAATCAAATCTTATAAGTTGAAAATTGCCAGTTTTAATATTATAAACCCTTCAGATCGATTTCTTAAAATTGACCCTCTAAAATTTACCAAATTCTAAAATTTATGTTTTTAGTACAAAGAGGACTCCGAGAGCTTTCCAGAAAGTCCAAGTTTTCCAAGAATGGAGCTTCCTATCAAAAGTTATGGCCATTTGAAGTTTTACTTCAAAATGGCCATCCCAAACCAAAAACGAAATAATTCGACCTTAGAAAAATTTAAATTTTGAACTTTTGAAAAAAAATTTCCTAAAAATTTCCATGACCCCCAACCAATCACATGTTGACAAGTGGCAGGGAGGGCCCATGGATTTAGAAATGAAGACTTAACTTTTTACACTTTTGGAAAAATTTCACTTTTTCTTCCGCCGGCCTGCGGCCAATCACAAAGCGCCACGTGGCCATTTTAGCAAGTGCAGAGGCATGGAGGAAAATTTTTCTTTGGAAAATTGAGACTTTGGTTTTGGAAAAAAAATTCACTTTTTTCCCTCGACCCACTCTCCCGCACCAATCACATGACGACATGTGGCATTTGGGAAAATTTTCCCAATTTTCTCCCTAACCCCGCGGACCTCTAAGGGAAAATTTTCCCCTAAAACTCTGCCCGGCCATAACTTGAGTTTTACAAGGAGTTAGGAGGACTTCTTTAAATGGTTGGAAAGGTGAGGAAATTTACTATCCAATGAGCCTAGTTTAAAAAAGTTTTAATAAATCTAAGTATGGGAAAAATCTAGTTGAAGTTCAGGGCTTGATAGAGAGCAGGCCTGGCGATAAATTTCTCCCTAAACCTTAGTAAAATTTGTAACCTCAAAATTGAAACCTTGTAAACTTGTTATTAGATAAAAATAGAAATCTTGTGTTTGGTTAATCAGAATTTGTTCTGGAACCTATTTAGTTTAAAACTAATGTCTTGCAACTTGGTTGTAGGCTCTTTTTATATAAAAAAAAATTCCATAATTTTCCTAGTTTGTTTCTTGGTCTCAAGTGGTAGTTGAAGCATGCATCACACTTGGTATCAGAGTGATGGTTAAAAATATTAGACCATTGGGCACACTAGAAACATTGAGACTTGAAACCTAAAACTAATAAATTGATAATCTAGAAAACAAAACTAATTAAAAATTAGACATGTTAGTAAACTTAGAAAAATGAAGAAAAATCAAGGTAATTAAACTAACTCCCACTCTAGTCTATGCAGGGAGCTCAGACAGAGCAGGAGGAACATTCACAGAGGCTCAAAGTCACCACCACCACCACCACCACCACCACCACCACTAGACCAGGGTTTAGCAGCTATTCTACCATAGATTTTACAGAACCTCTAGGATGTTAATGCCACCTTACGTGGAGGATCAGTGGGAGGGCACTCAGGCAGATAGGATAGAGATACTTCCATTATGGGACATGCACCTCCTCCACATGGTGAGGAGGTTGGAGGAGAGAATTTTCATGAAGAGTCAGTCAGAGTAGATTCACCACCTTGGAGGTAGGGTGACAGAGTTCTGAAGCATAGAGAGAGGTCTCAGAGCCCTAGGCTTAGGGATGAGATTATAGAGAGGCCCAGAGGCCGTCAAACCATAGCTAAGGATCATATCAGGGAGATCCTAAAGCTTAGGCCCTCACATTATTTATGTGACACAAGTGGTTTCCAGGCAGAGGCCTGGCTGGTTAGCTTGAGCGGTTGCTTTAAGCTTTGTCCTTGTTCTAGCAACACGAAATCTCATGTTGTGATCCATCTACTAAAGGACGGAGCTAGAGTATGGTGGAGGACAGAGGAGCAGAAGCTCCATATAGATTCAGAGATAGTTACTTGGGAGCTATTTGAGGAGAGATTCAAGAGTAGATACTTGCCACGGAGATTCATATAGCAGAGGATAGATGAGTTCCACAACCTTCGACAGGCTTCCCTTATAGTGGCCGAGTATGAGAGTAGGTTCCTAGACCTCCTTCAGTATGTTGATTACATGCAGGATGAGCAGGTGCGGATCCACAGGTTCATCCATGGCCTTAATATAGACATTGGAGGTGCTGTTCGGATCTACTGCCCACATACATTAACAAAGGCCGTTGAGAAGGCCTACATTGTAGAGGAGACTCGAGGTAAAACCCAGTAGGCTAGAGACCGAGTTAGGATCCATATTCAGCAGTTGCATGATAGTAGATCAAGGGGGTCAGATCCTCTTCCTTGTGGTGGTCAGCATTCTTCACAGTCATCTTTCAGGCCACAGCAGTAGCAGCAGTAGTCCCACCCACCTTTTAGGCCTCCTCAGAGAATTGATGCATAGAGAGGTCAAAGCATGGGGCCTCCTAGGGGTCCCACTAGGACATAGGGTGGAGCTAGAGCTTAGTAGGAGCTCGACCACAGAGGCCATAGTAGACTATAGCTGGATCATCAGGGTCCACAACACCTACCTCTAGGGCACCTTCTTGTGGTGCTGCAGTTTGGAGGACTTCAGGTGGTTGCTTCGGGTGTGGAGTAGCGGGACACTTTTGGAGAGATTGCTTCCAGAACCCTAATAAGGGTAAGGCACCCATCTCAGATCCTACAGTCAGAGACATGGGATGGAGTCACAGGATCTATGTAGTGGTCGAGAACCGCCAGGTTGAGCACCAGAGCACGGTCATTGAGACTACAGGTAGCATTGGAGGTGTTCCTACTTCTATATTGTTTGATTATAGTTCTTCTAATTTATTTATTACACCATCCTTGGTAGAGTAATGTAGGCTGGTGACTGTTAGACAGGGTCATAGTTGGGATGTCAAGATGGCTTCAGGAGCCAAGGTCTTGGCAGAATCCTTAGTAAAGGAGTGTGTTGTTAACTTGGGACCTTTCACCACCACTTCAGATCTTCGTGTACTTCCTTTGGGCTCGTATGGAGTCATTTTAGGCATGGATTAGTTGTCTGCACATAGGGCTAGGATGGATTGCTATCATAAGACTATATCTTGTGTAGACAATCTTGGAGTTGAGTTGGTGATTTCTGGGGTTAGGAGATCTATTTCTATTCGCACTATCTCTGCTATGCAGCTCAAGCGATGTGTGCGACGGGGTTGTCAGATGTATGCACTCACAGTTAGTGACTAGACAAAGGATGGGTCTAATGGGCCATTGCTAGATGACCATCCCATTTTGAGAGAGTATGCAGATGTTTTCCTAGGGGAGCTACCAGGGATGCCACCCCCACGTGAGATTGATTTCCATATTGATCTGGTTCTAGGAGCAGAGCCTATCTCACGAGATCCTTATCAGATGACCACCCCAGAGCTCTATGAGCTCAAATTTTAGCTAGAGGGCCTTCTAGAGAAAGGCCTTATCCATCCTAGTGTATCCCCTTGGGGTGCACCAGTTATATTTGTTAAGAAGAAGGATGGATCCTTAAGGTTATGCATAGACTATCACCAACTGAATAAGGTAACGATCAAGAATCGTTATCCCCTACCTCGCATTGATGACTTGTTTGATCAAATGAGGGGAGCCACGGTGTTCTCTAAGATTGATCTCAAGTCTGGGTGCCATTAGTTGAGGATTACAGAGACAGACATCCATAAGACTACTTTTCGTACGAGGTATGGGCACTATGAGTTCACAGGGTGCCTTTTGGTTTGATGAATGCCCCCGCTGTGTTTATGAGTTTGATGAATGGGGTATTCAGGACCTTTCTAGACCACTTCATGCTCATCTTTCTTGATGACAATCTGATTTACTCACGTACGTGTGAGAAGCATGAGGGGCACCTTCAACAGGTTCTTCAGTGTCTTCGTGAGAAACAACTTTTTGGGAACTTGGAGAAGTGTGCCTTCTTTCAGTCAGAGATTCAATATTTGGGTCATATCATCTCAGGTGAAGGAATTGTAGTCGATCCTTCCAAGATTAGAGCCATTATGGATTTTCCAGTACCCACTATAGTGACAGAGGTGCGCAGCTTCATGGGGTTAGCAGGGTACTACAGGAGATTTGTACAGGACTTCTCTCAGATAGCACACCCCATCACTTCCCTTCAGCGGCAAGGAATGAAATTCGTTTGGTCAGACTGGTGTGAGTAGGCCTTTAAGACACTGAAGGAATATCTCACTACAGCACCCATTCTTACAGTGCTAGATCCACATGGTGAATCTTTATATGCACAGATGCTTCATTAAAAGGCCTTGGAGGTGTTGTTATGCAGGAGGGCAGAGTTGTAGCTTTTGAGTCTCGCAAACTCAAGGATCACGAGCTTAATTATCCTACCCATGATCTTAAGCTTGCGGTAGTTGTGTAGGCTTTAATTCGATGGAGACACTTTCTTCTTGGTCGGAGATTCACACTCAGGACAGATCATTTGAGTCTTCGCCACCTTTTCACACAGCCCAATCTAAACGCTCGTCAGAGATGTTGGATGGAGTTGCTTTGTGAGTACGACATGGAGATAGAGCCTGTGAAGGGGAAGGAGAATGTGGTTGCAGATGCCCTGAGCAGATGGAGGCATTTAAGCATGGTTACTTTAGTGAGCACAAATTTACGGAGTAGAATCCTTCAGCAGCTTCCTCTTGACAATTTCTATATTAAAGCCTGAGCAGAGATTGAGTCCCAGAGACCCCTTGAGGGGAAATTTGATGGTATCTCACTAGAGGTAGATGGTCTTCTCAGGCACAGAGGTTGGATTTATGTTCCTAGAGATGGAGGCCATTCTAGCCATGTTCCTAGAGATGGAGGCCATTCTAGGCATAAACTGAGAGGATTGGTAGGAACCAGGAAAGACCATTCTAGATAACAGGTGAAGTGAAGTGAAGGACGTATTCCATTGATGTGTATCACATCCAGGAATATGATCATGCAAAGCATGTGAAAATCTATGGCCAAAGTATCGCAAGTGCTGGTTGCATTGTCCTTATCACTTAATTTACGATGCAGGATGTCAGATGAATATCAGTAACAGATGTTCAGATAGGCTTCTTAAATGGATCACTTCGATAACCGGAAACGGTTAAGAGAACTGGTATATATAATATACTATGCATAAATGAACATGAAGGATTGGTTGTTGCCGAGTCATAAAATGAAGGTTTGTTGAAACTTTGAGCCATGAAAATGGAAGATCGGCAGTTCCTCGAGTCATTTATAGCAGCATGTAGAATTTGTTATAGGATTGAATGACATTGAATGTGTGTTCCATATTTTAAATATGCGAACAGGGAACATTAGTTTTAAAAAATAAAATTGTGTGACCCAAACTATGTTGTTTGGGCAGAGAACAATTATTAAAACTTGAACGTGTGTTTGAATTTTGCAATTCATAATAGAGAACGTTATCAAAAAATTTCTTTTTTCCCTTGTTTTGGTATCTTAAAATGGGGATGTTACATCTTGGTATCAGAGATGAAGGTTGCAGCTCTTGGACCTAATGAGTCCACAATATTAATAAGGTTTACATTTTCTTATTAAACAGAAAATGGTCAGAACAAGAGGCAATGTTGCGAATAACCCGTTACAGGGTGGAGAAGCAGTAACTGCCCAAAAGCTGGATGAAATCCTTGCTACCCTACTTGATACGAGGGATCGTTTGACTGTTCTGGAACAGCAATCAATGGGAAATGAAGAGGAGGAGAATGAAGCTGAAATAAATGATCAACTGCCTCCTGTGGACAACATCAACGGAGGGAATCTGGCTGTTGATGATAATAATGTAATTGCTCCTAATCCCCCTGAAAATAAAAGGGCAAGATTAGCAGCTGAACTTACAAATGATATAAAGAGAATAATTCCTCCAAAGTTTGATGGAACAACTCTTGGGGATGGAGCTGAGAACTGGCTCAGTGAAATGGAGAAATACTTTGCAATAAGAAACTTCTCTGAAGAGACTAAAGCGATATGGGGAGCATATCAGATTTCTCATGAAGCATTATCATGGTGGGACAACCGTAAGGTTGAGCTGAATATTTTTGAATCAGACATAACTTGGGATCAATTTAAGGGTTATTTTAGGCAACGATGGCTGCCTCAACTCTATTTTGATAGGAAAATGACTGAATTTCAGAACTGGTCGCAAGGAAGGCTGTCGGTGATGGAATACTAGGAAGGGTTTACTAAACTCCTTAAGTATGTGCCACAGTAGCAAGCTGATGAGAAGTTCAGAATACGAAAATTCATAATGGGACTGAATCCCATCATTGGTGGCGAAGTGGATGTCCATGGCCCAACCACCATGGATGAAGTTGTCGAAAAGGCAATCTGACAGGAACAGAAATTGAGGGCAATATCTGCTCACAGGGAAGAGATAAGGAAGAAGATTCCCAATTCTTCTTCATCTCTTGCACCAAAAAGGGGACCTTGGAAAAGGTTTGGTGTGAAAAACAAAACTATTGTAGATAACAACAAGAAACCTGTGATGAACAGACCTATAAATAGCATGCGAAACAGCTTCACAAAAGTTAATGGCATTGGACAGAAGTCCTATGGAAGCCAGAATGATAACTTCAAGGCTGGTAACAAATTTGAGCCTAGAAAAGGGCCAGTTGGAGGATGCTTCAACTGTGGAAAGGACTAATATGCGAATCACTATCCTCTGAAGAAGGATGATCGCGGATAGCAGCATAGGATACATGCTGCAGTGGCTAACAGACAAGATGAAAAGCAAGAGACGCCCATAGAAGTTACGGGTAAGTTATTCGGTACACCTGTAGCTATACTTTTTGCTACTGGAGCTACAGAATGTTTTATTTCTGCTAAACATGCTATGAAATTAAAAAGAAAGGCTGCAAGAATGGATAAAACCTGGACAGTGCATTATGGGAATAATGCTGTCCATATGGTCAAAATGTGCCTTTTGGGGGCAATTCTCGATCTACCTGGTTTCTCCACCGAAGTTGACTTGTATGTCACTCCTCTAGGATCGTATGATATCATTATTGGAGTTAACTGGTTAGCTGAACATAAGGTAAAGGTCGACTATTATGGAAAACAAATATGTTGCTTTGATGACCTGCAGAAAGCAGCAGTCATTCAAGGTGTAAAACGGGAAGTTGCAGTTAGGAAACTGACGGCTATGCAACTAAAAAGGGCTAAAAACAGAGGCTGCACTTTGTATGCAGTAAAAATGACAGAAAATGCGGGGGAAGATAATGATTTCATGGAAAGATATCCATTGTTGAGGGGTTTCCGTGATGTGTTTCCGGAGGAATTTCCAGGTCTTCCACCCAAACGTGAGTTTGACTTCGCAATAGAAATCAAACCACGAACTGAACCCATATCTAAGGCACCTTATAGAATGACTACCATTGAGTTGGTAGAGCTGAAGGCTCAGTTACAAAAACTTTTGACTAAGGGGCTGATAAGACCGAGCGTCTCACCTTGGGGAGCGCCAGTAATATTTGTAAAGAAAAAGGATGGCACATTGAGGCTGTGTATTGATTACAGAATGCTGAACAAGGCAACTATTAAAAATCGATACCCACTTCCTAGGATTGATGATCTGTTCGATCAGATGCGAGGAGCATCATTTTATTCAAAAATAGATCTTCAATCAGGGTATTATAAGCTGAGAACAAAGGAAGAAGATATTCATAAAACAACTTTTAGAATGAGGTACAGACATTATGAGTTCACGGTGTTACCTTTTGGGTTGACTAATGCACCTACCACCTTCATGTATCTAATGAACAATATTTTTCAAGAGTACTTAGACAAGTTTGTGCTTGTATTCTTCGACGATATTCTTATATACTCTAAAAATGTTGAAGAGCACCAAGAATATCTCAGGATAGTGCTGGAAATCTTAAGAAAGAGGAAGTTGTATGGAAAACTGTCCAAATGTTCCTTTTATGATGCAGAGGTGCATTATTTGGGAAACATTATAAGCAAGAATGGGATAGCTGTTGACGCTTCAAAGATCACAGCTATAACTAAGTGGACTACGCCTAAGAACGTGCACGAAGTGAGGAGTTTCATGGGGTTGGCAGGATATTACCGAAAGTTTGTTAAGGACTTTTCAAAAATTGCTGCCCCAATCACTTCGCTGCACAAGAAAGAAAAGAAATTTGTCTAGACAGAAAAATGTGAATCTGCCTTTAAGAATTTAAAGGAACAGTTAACTACAGCACCTATTTTGACTGTACCTGATCCAAATGGAGATTTTATGGTTGTAACACACGCCTCAGGAGAAGGCCTTGGAGGTATTCTATTACAAAATAATCATGTCATCGCTTATGAAAGCAGGAAGCTTAAGTTACATGAATAGAATTATGCTCCACATGATCTAGAACTCGCTGCCATTGTTTTTGCGCTTCAAATGTGGAGGCATTACCTTTTAGGCAAGCCCTTCGAGTTAAAAACAGACCATCTAGGGTTGAAGTATATTTTTACTCAGCCAAATCTGAATGCAAGGCAGGGAATATGGTTAGAATTTCTATCTCAGTATGATTTTGATATAAGCTACATTAAGAGAAAGGAAAATAGAGTAGCAAATGCTCTGAGTCAAAGGAAGCATATCTCTACTCTTATAACGTTAAGAACTCAGTTTAAGGATGAGGTGAAAGATGCCTTGGAATCAGATCCATATTTCTAGCAAGTCAAATCAGCACTTGCTGCAGACTCGAGGGATGTTAGGTATAAGGGATTCTGTTTTGATAATGAAGGAATTCTGAGGTTCGAAAACAGGGTATATATACCCTTGGCAAATGACTTAAGAGGGAAATTGTTAACTGAATTTCATAATTCACCTTTTTCTGGACACCTTGGCATTACAAAAATGCTCACTGATCTTAAGCAACAATATTTTTGGAAGGGAATGAAAAAGAATGTGGTAGAATTTGTAACACATTGCTTAGAATGTCAGCGTATTAAGGCAGAACATATGCACCCCGCTGGATTATTGTATCCCCACAGTATTCCACAGTATAAATGGCAAGTGATAACGATGGATTTCATTCAAGGGTTGCCTATGTCAAGAAATAAGCATGACATTATCCTAGTTGTAGTCGAAAAATTGACCAAAGTGGCACACTTCATTGCTGGTAATTTGAAGGACAATGCACCAGTGCTAGCAAGAAGATTTGTACATGAAATCTTCCGACTACATGGAATACTAGAATTAATCATATCGGACAGGGATCCGAGGATGACATCAAGGTTTTGGAAAACGCTTAATGCGGCCTTGGGGACTAAATTGAACTTCAGTTCTGCATATCTTCCAGAAACAGATGGACAGACTGAGAGAGTTAATCAGGTTTTAGAGGACATGTTAAGGATGTATTGCATGGACCAGTAGTATAAATGGGAGGAATACCTTCCGCTGGTAGAATTTTCTTACAATAACACCTATCATGCCTCTTTAAAAATGGTGCCCTTCGAAGCATTGTATGGAAGAAAATGCAAAACCCCTGTCAGCTGGGACAACGTTGAGGACAAAGAGGTAATTGGGCCAGAAATCCTTATGGAAATGGAATAACAAATCAAAATGATCGGGGAACATCTAAAGGAGGATGCCTATAGGCAAAAGAGCTATGCAGACTTGAAGCGGGTTGACAGGAATTATAAACTGGGAGAGAAGGTCTTTCTTCGGGTGAAGCCGAAAAAGAGCTCAATAACTTTTGGCAAGGCTGCTAAGTTGTCGCCACGTTACGTGGGACCTTTTGAAATTGTTGAAATAATCAACCCTGTAGCTTATCGTCTAGCATTACCTCCTGCTTTGTCTCAAATGCATGATGTTTTTCATATTTCTTTGCTTAAGAAATACATGACAGATTTATCACATGTGCTAAATTGGAATTCCTTACAGGTCCAAGACCCAGGAATAATCATGGTTAAGCCCATTCGAGTGGGGAACTTTGTACTTTCAGAAATCACCCAATGTCCAGTGGGACCAGTTCAGTAAGAAAGTACAACTTGGGAAAATCTCGAAGAAATGAGATCTACTTTTCCACATCTGTTTAATCGAATTTGAAATTCGAGGAACTGATAATTCTACCAAATTTAGACAATTATTAGTCTATTGTATAGTTGTCTTAAAAAACTGTTTTTAAGAGTGAATCTGTTTTTGGTGTGAACTTATGAATGAAAGGACAATAACTGAACTTTGTCCTAGGAACTCATTGATTTGTTTAATCTGATCATCGGGACTATGATTCTTTAAGGAGGGAAGAATGTAACACTCTGATTTTGTAAGTTAACTTGGTGAATATTTTTCATACTGTTATAACTGCTGAAATGAAGGAAAACATGTTAAGATATGTTCTGATCTTAAGAGAATGTGTTGCTAACTTGGATTCTTGCATGCTGTGATTTATTGCATAGGACATCAGTTATTGTACTTGTGTGTTTGCTGATGTGACGACAAATTGTCGTATACTTGCTAAACTCTCGTTGCTGATTGACAGCACACCTTGAATCAATTTCATTGATCCAAAGTATGCTGTGGTCTTCTTGTGATTTCTGTGTCGATTTACTCTGGAACCGAACCGGAGGTTGATATAAATGTGTAGTGCCTGATTGCAGGTATGGGAAGCTGGCACGTAAATGCCAATGACAAAGGTTCGATCCTTGAACCCTGTAATGTCGAACTTAAAACCTCGTGAGGCAAGAAATGCCTAGACACGGGTGGCCTTGGCATGTGATTCAAAGGACAGAACGTCCTGCACAGCATTGTTACGAGAGTTAGTTGAGAGATTGGGTTAGGGGTTGATTAGTGTTAGTGGTTAGTAGGAATTAAATCCTAAGCTAATCCTAAGTCCTAACCTGCATCCTAAACTACTATCCTAAGTGGATTTTTAAATTACAAAAAAAAAGAAGGAAATGAACCTAAGTCCTAATAACCTAAGACTAAACTATGACCTAGGTTGAACACTAATATACAACCTAAACTAATCCTAACCTAAAGGGGACACGCAGACCCTTAGAGGAAGAGGATAACGATGAATGGGGTATTCATTGGCATTTAATGGAAAGTCCATACGTGGACAGCGCCAGTTTGGTGGGGCAGGTAAGTGGCGGAGGTATCTATTTGGAGATAGAGCCAAATTTGGTTTTTGCTTATGGAATTTGAAAATTTGAGTTCACCAACTCAAGTTGGCAGTGGCGTGGAAAGTTGGGAAAAGGCAGAGCCTTTAATGCATTAAATTCTCTTGGTCCTCGCGACCAGCTCGCCTTGGAAAGTGTATGAGGGAAAATTGATTTTTCATTGTGTCAATTCGGACCTTGCAAAGTTGCTCTGCATTTGGTTTTTTTGGTCTGGTTCAGTCGAACCAGTTCTTTGGATTTATCACTGTTCTTGGGAGATTTTGAGGCTGTTGCTGAGCCTGAAGAGGAAAGGATTGTTGGGAAGTTCTTGCTGTCGCCGTGGAAGGAAATAACTTCGGCAAACGCAGTTTTCTTCAAGTTTGGAAAAGAAATCACAGGCATGTTAAGCCCTTCTCTTTAAAAATTCTTGCTTTGTTTAAATGTCTCATTAAAACAACCCTGCTCTTGGGTTTTGGGTTTATGTGATTATTGATTGTGTTGATATGATTTGGGTTCGTTGACCCTTGCTGTCATTTTTGGAAATGATAGGAAAATCATCCCTGGTTGATGTGTTTAACTGTCTTTGCACTTCTTTGAATGGAATACCTCCATGTTGTGCTGGTTGTTGACGTTAGATGGAAATTCAAACTGGTTTTTCTCTGTAAAATGTGATATGGGAACTGTGAAGGCAGTGTGGGTTATTTTATTGTTGCGTGATTGTTCTTTTATCACATGAACTTGTGATACGATTGTATAGGTTGTGTGAGCGGATTGATGTCGTTTCTATAGTGAAGTTTTCTTGAAGGAAATAAGATCTTTCTTGTTTACTATCTGCTGTTTTGGGATTAAAAGGAATATCATTTCTTTTCGAGCTTTAAGGAATGGGTATTTCACTGCTTAAGTATTATATAAAGAACTGGCAGACTGTGTGGGTTGTTTTCACTGCTATGAGAATGTTCTTTTGTTATATGGTCTTTCGTGATATAATTGTACAGGATGTACGAGTTGCATGAGGTCGTTTCTATACTGAAATTTCTTTTAAAAAGGAAATAGTTCCTTTCTCTTTCTGCTGTGTTTGATTATGATGAATACAACATTGGTTTTTGTATGAGCATATGAATTGGGTTTGGGAAGAAATGGTAACACGTTTTTGTTGTTTCTTTCTTTTTCTCGCTTAAAAGAAATAAGACTTTTCTTTTTCTTTCTGCTGTTTCGTTGAAAAGAAATAGCATTTCTTTTTAAAGATCTTTAAGAGATGGGTTTGTGAGTTCTATCTAAGCAATGCTGACTTATAGTTAGAAGGATATGCTGGTAAAACAATTATTGTTTGTTTCTTCTTTTATGTAAATGGATCTCTATACAGATTTTGAGCAATCGTTTGGAAGCTGTGAAAAGAAATAGTTTCTCCTTCTGAACTCATAGTGAAATATACGGTTTTCTTCTGAGAAGGTATTGATTATGATTAGTTGTGTTTATTGATGAATTGATTGGTCTTTTAAGATAGAACTGTTTTGGTGATTACGACTTAGCCTTGGATTGCATTCTAACAAAATTGTTCTTAATAAATGCATAGAAATTTTGTCTTGTTGTTTAGTGGGTTGTCTTGACTGTATCAGATCCATGTATTTAACACCATGTATTTTTCTGGTTTACTTTGATAAAGGTAATGACATCTGATTTTTGCATTCTGAGTTCTGCATACTATCATGAACTTGAAAAATGGATTCGGGTAGAATGGTTTATTGGAAGGGAATTCTTCTTCTGTCTGCTGTTTTGATTTGGTGAAATCCGTAGTCAGGCTTTTATTGGACTTGCTGTAGGTAACAACAATGAATAAAATTTTATTTTGAACTGTAATGCGTTCATAGAATTAGGAAATCATGTGAATAATTGATTGCATGATTGTATAACTGTTTATCTGTTTAACATACAGTGAAAGAAATATGGTTTCTTCTAGTACGGTAAATATATAGTATGCATCCATTATACTATTTGATCTATGATAAACACAATGTTGTACTAACCTGTTTCGGATTTTCATATGAGCCTGATTCAAATGAAGTATGGATATGGATGATGAATTCTTCCCTGTTTTCATTTAAAGCTGATTATAAATGAAATTACTCTTACTGCCGAAAAGTGAATTCTGAATGGATTTTGTAAGTTTCACTCTGAACTGTTATCTTGATTTGTGCCTCGTTTGGATTCCATTTTTTTTGGACAGTCATGTGGAAAGAAATAGGGATATGGATGAATGACTTGGAAAAATGATCTGTTCTTCTTTCATTCAGTTGGAAATCTATAATTCGTTAATAATGAATTTTGTAGTGCTTAGATATGAGCAACTATATGCATTGCTGTTCGCTTTCTTGTCTGTGCTTGATTGCTTGGAATCTAATGTGATGCATGAACTGAAAGGAAAGTAATGGATTTACGTTTTAGTTTGTTTTACCCATTGCATTTATTATTAATGAAAGGTGTGGAAAGGATAACAATATGTTATATCAGCAGTATGCTACTTGTATTCCTAACTTCACAATATTGTAATTTGAGACTTGTAAAGGTTATGTGGAAAATGGGACAACAGTTCTTTGGCTGATTGTGATGATATTTTGATGGTTCAGTTGTTATGCTGATCTTTCTTTGTGCCTATTTCTTGATTGATGTCTTACTGTCGTTTCATAAAAGCAGGGTTCTTTTATTGAGACAGTTAGTTGAAGCACCTCATTTTAATGATAAGTGCTTAATATGCTCAGTTCATTGAACTGACCCGTGCAAATCATTTTGCAGATGGAAATTGATTAGAATGAAGACATGGCTGTTTTCTGATGCTTCTTGATTGGTTGAAGATGAATTGTATTTGTTTGCTTTTATTCCTCTTCGAGAAATTGTGAAAAGAAGAAAGTATATTCTTCTATCTATGAGTTGTAATGATGTTTTATGTAAACAATGTCCATTCAGTTGGATTGGAAAATGTATGGATTATGACATGAATTGATGAATACAATTACAAGTGTGATATTTTAATAATTATATCAGTTTGATATTGTTGACTAAATTGGAAATATAATGTTATTTCTTGATTTGGATTTGTTTAATTGTCCTTGGATGGATGCTAAATGGGAACTGATATCTATTCTTACCTAAATACAACTTTTAAGTTGAAATATGCAATTAGTTCATACTTGGGTAAAGATGAATTTTTAATTGACATTAAAAAGGATTAGGAAGAATATGATTTCACAACTGATAGGTATTCAGGATTAGCTTGGAAGCTAAGGAATATCAATTAACTTCGGAGTAATCGAACTTCGCTTTCGAACTCCATTAATGACCTCGTATGTTAAATTCAGAATAAAGGATATAGGATAAGTATATCCATAACTAATGGACCTTAACTAGGTAATGTTAAGGAGAACAAATGAATACATGTCTTGGGAATTAGACCTCGTTTAAATGACGTCTAATAAGCTAGAATTCTGAATTTAGTTGCAGTTGGGAAATCTTGGTTAAGTTTAATAGGTTAAACTTATCACGTCCATCGGTAACAGGCTGCTTAATCCAATGATTAAGAAGAGAACCAAGTAGAGAAATGCAGCCCTTCGACACGGAGGAGAAGATGCATAGCAAGCTAAAGGACATATTTAGTCTCTCTTAGCTATATACAACTGTAACGGGAACGAGGATAAAGGGATCAACATGGTTGCTGAAAGTTGATTCTTAATTATTAAAATCATATCCAAATCACTTGAGCAGGATGTGTATTCTCGATGGGAGGATTCAGTAGGACATTGGCATACGCCAGCTACAGCAAGGTGTCTTCATGAAGATGGGGTCTTCATGACGACACAATGTTGCAGCTGACATATTGCAATGCCCTCCCGAATTAAAACATCAAGAATACATAGGCTGAATGTGAAGTTCTTGGCAGGGGATAGGAGTATGATCAGGTATACGGAGTGACTCCGGAATACTAAAGATAACTAGACACACGGAGTCGTGGGGAACGACACCGTATGTCTGCGTATCTTTAGTTACCAGGAGTGCCTTCCTATATCCGTTCATATTACTAGTTGGAAATTGGAAGTTTAAATCTGACCTTAAACTAAGAGGACTGGTAGGAACCAGGAAAGACCATTCTAGATAACAGGTGAAGTGAAGTGAAGGACGTATTCCATTGATGTGTATCACATCCAGGAATATGATCATGCAAAGCATGTGAAAATATTTGGCCAAAGTATCGCAAGTGCTGGTTGCGTTGTCCTTATCACTTAATTTAAGATGCAGGATGTCAGATGAATATCAGTAACAGATATTCAGATAGGCTTCTTAAATGGATCACTTCGATAACCGGAAACGGTTAAGAGAACTGGTATATATAATATACTATGCATAAATGAACATGAAGGATCGGTTGTTGCCGAGTCATGAAATGAAGGATCGTTGAAACTCCGAGCCATGAAAATGGAAGATCGGCAGTTCCTCGAGTCATTTACAGCAGCATATAGAATCTGTTATAGGATTGAATGGCATTGAATGTGTGTTCCATATTGTAAATATGCAAACAGGGAACATTCGTTTTAAAAAAAAATTGTGTGATCCAAACTGTGTTGTTTGGGCAGAGAACAATTATTAAAACTTGAACGTGTGTTTGAATTTTATAATTCATAACAGAGAACGTTATCAAAAAAAAAAAAAAAAAATTTCCCTTGTTCTGGTATCTTAAAATGGGGATGTTACATCTTGGTATCAGAGCTGAAGGTTGCAGCTCTTGGACCTAATGAGTCCACGATATTAATAAGGTTTACATTTTCTTATTGAACAGAAAATGGTCAGAACAAGAGGGAATGCTTGCAAATAACCCGTTACAGGGTGGAGAAGCAGCAACTGCTCAAAAGTTGGATGAAATCCTTGCTTCCCTACTTGATACCAGGGATCGTTTGACTGTTCTGGAACAACAGTCAATGGGCAATGAAGAGGAGGAGAATGAAGCTGAAATAAATGATCAGCTGCCTCCTGTGGACAACATCAACGGAGGGAATCCGGGTGTTGATGATAATAATGTAATTTCTCCTAATCCCCCTGAAAATAAAAGGGCAAGATTAGCAGCTGAACTTACAAATGATATAAAGAGAATAAGTCCTCCAAAGTTTGATGGAACAACTCTTGGGGACGGAGCTGAGAATTGGCTCAGTGAAATGGAGAAATACTTTGCAATAAGAAACTTCTCCGAAGAGACTAAAGCGATATGGGGAGCATATCAGCTTTCTCATGAAGCATCATCATGGTGGGACAACCGTAAGGTTGAGCTGAATATTGTCGAATCAAACATAACTTGGGATCAATTTAAGGGTTATTTTAGGCAACGATGGCTGCCTCAACTCTATTTTGATAGGAAAATGACTGAATTTCAGAACTGGTCGCAAGGAAGGCTGTCGGTGATGGAATACTGGGAAGGGTTTACTAAACTCCTTAAGTATGTGCCGCAGTACCAAGCTGATGAGAAGTTCAGAATACAGAAATTCATAATGGGACTGAATCCCATCATTGGTGGTGAAGTGGATGTCCACGGCCCAACCACCATGGATGGAGTTGTCGAAAAGGCAATAAGACAGGAACAGAAATTGAGGGCAATATCTGCTCACAGGGAAGAGATAAGGAAGAAGATTCCCAATTCTTCTTCATCTCTTGCACCAAAAAGGGGACCTTGGAAAAGGTTTGGTGTGAAAAACAAAATTGTTGTAGATAACAACAAGAAACCTGTGATGAACAGACCTATAAATAGCGTGCGGAACAGCTTCACAAAAGTTAATGGCATTGGACAGAAGTCCTATGGAAGCCAGAATGATAACTTCAAGGCTGGTAACAAATTTGAGCCTAGAAAAGGGCCAGTTGGAGGATGCTTCAACTATGGAAAGGACCACTATGTGAATCACTGTCCTCTGAAGAAGGATGATCGCGGACAGCAGCATAGGATACACGCTGCAGTGGCTAATAGACAAGCTGAAAAGCAAGTGACGCCCATAGAAGTTACGGGTAAGTTATTCGGTACACCTGTAGTTATACTTTTTGATACTGGAGCTACAAAATGTTTTATTTCTGCTAAACTTGCTATGAAATTAAAAAGAAAGGCTGCAAGAATGGATAAAACATGGACAGTGCATTATGGGAATAATGCTGTCCATACGGTCGAAATGTGCCTTTTTGGGGCAATTCTTGATCTGCCTGGTTTCTCCACCGAAGTTGACTTGTATGTCACTCCTCTAGGATCATATGATATCATTATTGGAGTTAACTGGTTGGCTGAACATAAGGCAAAGGTCGACTGTTATGAAAAACAAATCTATTGCTTTGATGACCTGTAGAAAGCAGCAGTCATTCAAGGTGTAAAACGGGAAGTTGCAGTTAGGAAACTGACGGCTATGCAACTAAAAAGGGCTAAAAATAGAGGCTGCACTTTGTATGCAGTAAAAGTGACAGAAAATGCGGGGGAAGATAATGATTTCATGGAAAGATATCCATTGTTGAGGGGATTCCGTGATGTGTTTCCGGAGGAATTGCCAGGTCTTCCACCCAAACGTGAGTTTGACTTCGCAATAGAAATCAAACCAGGAACTGAACCCATATCTAAGGCACCTTATAGAATGACTACCATTGAGTTGGTAGAGCTGAAGGCTCAGTTACAAGAACTTCTGACTAAGGGGCTGATAAGACTGAGCGTCTCACCTTGGGGAGCGCCGGTAATATTTGTAAAGAAAAAGGATGGCACATTGAGGCTGTGTATTGATTACAGAATGCTGAACAAAGCAACTATTAAAAATCGATACCCACTTCCTAGGATTGATGATCTGTTCGATCAGATGCGAGGAGCATCAGTTTATTCAAAAATAGATCTTCGATCAGGGTATCATCAGCTGAGAATAAAGGAAGAATATATTCATAAAATAACTTTTAGAACGAGGTACGGACATTATGAGTTCACGGTGTTACCTTTTGGGTTGACTAATGCACCTGCCGCCTTCATGAATCTAATGAACAATATTTTTCAAGAGTACTTAGACAAGTTTGTGCTTGTATTCTTAGACGACATTCTTATATACTCTAAAAATGTCGAAGAGCACCAAGAACATCTCAGGATAGTGCTGGAAATCTTAAGAAAGAGGAAGTTGTATGGAAAACTATCCAAATGTTCCTTTTATGATGCAGAGGTGCATTATTTGGGACACGTTATAAGCAAGAATGGGATAGCTGTTGACCCTTCAAAGATCACAGCTATAACTGAGTGGCCTGCGCCTAAGAACGTGCACGAAGTGAGGAGTTTCATGGGGTTGGCAGGATATTACCGAAAGTTTGTTAAGGACTTTTCAAAAATTGCTGCCCCAATCACTTCGCTGCAAAAGAAAGAAAAGAAATTTGTCTGGACAGACAAATGTGAATCTGCCTTTAAGAATTTAAAGGAACAGTTAACTACAGCACCTATTTTGACTGTACCTGATCCAAATGGAGATTTTATGGTTGTAACGGACGCCTCAGGAGAAGGCCTTGGAGGTATTCTATTACAAAATAATCATGTCATCGCTTATGAAAGCAGGAAGCTTAAGTTACATGAACAGAATTATGCTCCACATGATCTAGAGCTCACTGCCATTGTTCATGCACTTCAAATGTGGAGGCATTACCTTTTAGGCAAGCCCTTCGAGTTAAAAACAGACCATCTGGGGCTGAAGTATATTTTTACTCAGCCAAATCTGAATGCAAGGCAGCGAAGATGGTTAGAATTTCTATCTCAGTATGATTTTGATATAAGCTACATTAAGGGCAAGGAAAATAGAGTAGCAGATGCTCTGAGTCGAAGGAAGCATATCTCTGCTCTTATAACGTTAAGAACTCAGTTTAAGGATGAGGTGAAAGATGCCTTGGAATCAGATCCTTATTTCCAGCAAGTCAAATCAGCACTTGCTGCAGACCCGAGGGATGTCAGGTATAAGGGATTCCGTTTTGATAATGAAGGAATTCTGAGGTTCGAAAACAGGGTATATATACCCTTGGCAAATGACTTAAGAGGGAAATTGTTAACTGAATTTCATAATTCACCTTTTTCTGGACACCCTGGCATTACAAAAATGCTCGCTAATCTTAAGCAGCAATATTTCTGGAAGGGAATGAAAAAGGATGTGGTAGAATTTGTAACACACTGCTTGGAATGTCAACGTGTTAAGGCGGAACATATGCACCCCGCTGGATTATTGTATCCCCATAGTATTCCGCAGTATAAATGGCAAGTGATAACGATGGATTTCGTTCAAGGATTGCCTATGTCAAGAAATAAGCATGACATTATCCTGGTTGTAGCTGACAAATTGACCAAAGTGGCACACTTCATTGCTGGTAATTTGAAGGACGATGCACCAGTGCTAGCAAGAAGATTTGTACATGAAATCTTCCAACTGCATGGAATACCGGAATTAATCATATCAGACAGGGATCCGAGGATGACATCAAGGTTTTGGCAAATGCTTAATGCGGCCTTGGGGACTAAATTGAACTTCAGTTCTGCATATCATCCGGAAACGGATGGACAGACTGAGAGAGTTAATCAGGTTTTAGAGGACATGTTAAGGATGTATTGCATGGACCAACAGTATAAATGGGAGGAATACCTTCCGCTGGTAGAATTTTCTTACAATAACACCTATCATGCCTCTTTAAAAATGGCGCCCTTTGAAGCATTGTATGGAAGAAAATGCAGAACCCCTGTCAGCTGGGACAACGTTGAGGACAGAGAGGTAATTGGGCCAGAAATCCTTATGGAAATGGAACAGCAAATCAAAATGATTCGGGAACATCTAAAGGAGGCTGCCAATAGGCAAAAGAGCTATGCAGACTTGAAGCGGGTTGACAGGCATTATAAACTAGGAGAGAAGGTCTTTCTTCGGGTGAAGCCGAAAAAGAGCTCAATAACTTTTGGCAAGGCTGCCAAGTTGTCACCACGTTATGTGGGACCTTTTGAAATTGTTGAAATAATCAACCCTGTAGCTTATCGTCTAGCATTACCTCTTGCTTTGTCTCAAATGCATGATGTTTTTCATATTTCTTTGCTTAAGAAATACGTGACAGATTTATCACATGTGCTAAATTGGAATTCCTTGCAGGTCCAAGACCCAGGAATAATCGTGGTTAAGCCCATTCGAGTGCTGGGAACTCGCCAGTTGTACTTGAGAAATCGTGAAGTGAACCAATGTAAGGTCCAGTGGGACCAGTTCAGCGAAGAAAGTGCAACTTGGGAAAATCTCGAAGAAATGAGATCTACTTTTCCACATCTGTTTAATCGAATTTGAAATTCGAGGAACTGATAATTCTACCAAATTTAGACAATTATTAGTCTATTGTACAGTTGTCTTAAAACGCTGTTTTTAAGAGTGAATCTGTTTTTGGTGTGAACTTATGAATGAAAGGACAATAACTGAACTTTGTCCTAGGAACTCCTTGATTTGTTTAATCTGATCATCGGGACGATGATTCTTTAAGGAGGGAAGAATGTAACACTCTGATTTTGTAAGTTAACTTGGTGAATATTTTTCATACTGTTATAACTGCTGAAATGAAGGCAAACATGTTAAGATATGTTCTGATCTTAAGAGAATGTGTTGCTAACTTGGATTCTTGCATGCTGTGATTTATTGCATAGGACAACAGTTATTGTACTTGTGTGTTTGCTGATGTGACGACAAATTGTCATATACTTGCTAAACTCTCGTTGCTGATTGACAAGCACACCTTGAATCAATTTCATTGATCCAAAGTATGTTGTGGTCTTCTTGTGATTTCTGTGTCAATTTACTCTGGAACCGAACCGGAGGTTGATATGAATGTGCAGTGCCTGATTGCAGGTATGGGTAGCTGGCACGTAAATGCCAACGACAAAGGTTCGATCCTTGAACCCTGTACTGTCGAACTTAAAACCTCGTGAGGCAAGAAATGCCTGGACACGGGTGGCCTTGGCATGTGATTCAAAGGACGGAACGTCCTGCACAACATTGTTACGAGAGTTAGTTGAGAGATTGGGTTAGGGGTTGATTAGTGTTAGTGGTTAGTAGGAATTAAATCCTAAGCTAATCCTAAGTCCTAACATGCATCCTAAACTACTATCCTAAGTGGATTTTTAAATTACAAAAAAAAAGAAGGAAATGAACCTAAGTCCTAATAACCTAAGACTAAACTATGACCTAGGTTGAACACTAATATACAACCTAAACTAATCCTAACCTAAAGGGGACGCGCAGACCCTTGGAGGAAGAGGATAAGGATGAAGGGGGTATTCATTGGCATTTAATGGAAAGTCCATACGTGGACAGCGCCAGTTTGGCGGGGCAGGTAAGTGGCGGAGGTATCTATTTGGAGATAGAGCCAAATTTGGTTTTTACTTGTGGAATTTGAAAATTTGAGTTCGCTAACTCAAGTTGGCAGTGGCGTGGAAAGTTGGGAAAAGGCAGAGCCTTTAATGCATTAAATTCTCTTGGTCCTCGCGACCAGCTCGCCTTGGAAAGTGTATGAGGGAAAATTGATTTTTCATTGTGTCGATTTGGACCTTGCAAAGTTGCTCTGCATTTGGTTTTTTTGGTCTAGTTCAGTCGAACCAGTTCTTTGGATTTATCACTGTTCTTGGGAGATTTTGAGGTTGTTGTTGAGCCTGAAGAGGAAAGGATTGTTTGGAAGTTATTGCTGTCACCGTGGAAGGAAATAACTTCAGCAAACACAGTTTTCTTCAAGTTTGGAAAAGAAATCACAGGCATGTTAAGCCCTTCTCTTTAAAAATTCTTTCTTTGTTTAAATGTCTCATTAAAACAACCCTGCTCTTTGGTTTTGGGTTTATGTGATTGTTGATTGTGTTGATATGATTTGGGTTCATCGACCCTTGCTGTCATTTTTGGAAATGATAGGAAAATCATCCCTGGTTGCTGTGTTTAACTGTCTTTGCACTTCTTTGAATGGAATACCTCCATGTTGTGCTGGTTGTTGACGTTAGATGGAAATTCAAACTGGTTTTTCTCTGTAAAATGTGATATGGGAACTGTGCAGGCAGTGTGGGTTATTTTATTGCTGTGCGATTGTTCTTTTGTCACATGAACTTGTGATACGATTGTATAGGTTGTGTGAGCGGCTTGATGTCGTTTCTATACTGAAGTTTTCTTGAAGGAAATAAGATCTTTCTTGTTTACTATCTGCTGTTTCGGGATTAAAAGGAATATCATTTCTTTTCGAGCTTTAAGGAATGGGTATTTCACTGCTTAAGTATTATATAAAGAACTGGCAGACTGTGTGGGTTGTTTTCACTGCTATGAGAATGTTCTTTTGTTATATGGTCTTTCGTGATATAATTGTACAGGATGTACGAGTTGCATGAGGTCGTTTCTATACTGAAATTTCTTTTAAAAAGGAAATAGTTCCTTTCTCTTTCTGCTGTGTTTGATTATGATGAATACAGCATTGGTTTTTGTATGAGCATACGAATTGGGTTTGAGGGAAGAAATGGTAACACGTTTTTGCTGTTTCTTTCTTTTTCTCGCTTAAAAGAAATAAGACTTTTCTTTTTCTTTCTGTTGTTTTGTTGAAAAGAAATAGCATTTCTTTTGATCTTTAAGAGATGGGTTTGTGAGTTCTATCTGAGCAATGCAGACTCGGTTAGAAGGATATGCTGGTAAAACAATTATTGTTGTGTTTCTTCTTTTATGTAAATGGACAAATACGATTTTGAGCAATCGTGGAAGCTGGAAAAGAAATAGTCTCTCCTTCTGAACTCATAGTGAAATATATTGTTTTCTTGCTGAGAAGGTATGATGATTAGTTGTGTTTATTGATGTTGATCGGTCTTTTAAGATCGACTGTTTTGGTGATTACGACTTAGCCTTGGATTGCTGAACAAAAGAATAAATGCATAGAAATTTTGTCTTGCTGTGTGGGTTGTCTTGACTGTATCAGATCCATGTATTTAACACCCTGTACGGTTTACTTTGATAAAGGTAATGACATCTGATTTTTGCATTCTGGAGTTCTGCATACTATCATGAACTTGAAAAATGGATTCGGGTAGAATCATTTATTGGAAGGGAATTCTTCTTCTGTCTGCTGTTTTGATTTGGTAAAATCCGTAGTCAGGTGATTATTGGACTTGCTGTAGGTAACAACAATGAATAAAATTTTATTTTGAACGGAATGCATTCATAGAATTAGGAAATCATGCGAATAATTGATTGCATGATTGTATAACTGTTTATCTGTTTAACATACAGTGAAAGAAATATGGTTTCTTCTAGTACGGTAAATATATAGTATGCATCCTTATACTATTTGATCTATGATAAACACAATGTTGTACTAACCTGTTTCAGATTTTCATATGAGCCTGATTCAAATGAAGTATGGATATGGATGATGAATTCTTCCCTGTTTTCATTTAAAGCTGATTATAAATGAAATTACTCTTACTGCCGGAAAGTGAATTCTGAATGGATTTTGTAAGTTTCACTCTGAACTGTTATCTTGATTTGTGCCTCGTTTGGATTCCATTTTTTTGGACAGTCATGTGGAAAGAAATAGGGATATGGATGAATGACTTGGAAAAATGATCTGTTCTTCTTTCATTCAGTTGGAAATCTATAATTCGTTAATAATGAATTTTGTAGTGCTTAGATATGAGCAACTATATGCATTGTTGTTCGCTTTCTTGTCTGTGCTTGATTGCTTGGAATCTAATGTGATGCATGAACTGAAAGGAAAGTAATGGATTTATGTTTCAGTTCATTTTACCCTTTGCATTTATTATTAATGAAAGGTGTGGAAAGGATAACAGTATGTTATATTAGCAGTATGCTACTTGTATTCCTAACTTCACAATATTGTAATTTGAGACTTGTAAAGGTTATGTGGAAAATGGGACAAAAGTTCTTTGGCTGATTGTGATGATATTTTGATGGTTCAGTTGTTATGCTAATCTTTCTTTGTGCCTATTTCTTGATTGATGTCTTACTGTCGTTTCATAAAAGCAGGGTTCTTTTATTGAGACAGTTAGTTGAAGCACCTCATTTTAATGATAAGTGCTTAATATGCTCAGTTCATTGAACTGACCCGTGCAAATCATTTTGTAGATGGAAATTGATTAGAATGAAGACATGGCTATTTTCTGATGCTTCTGTATTAGTTGAAGATGAATTGTATTTCTTTGCTTTTATTCCTCTTCAAGGAATTGTGAAAAGAATAAAGTATATTCTTCTATCTATGAGTTGCAATGATGTTTTATGTAAACAATGTCCATTCAGTTAGATTGGCAAATGTATGGATTATGACATGAATTTATGAATACAATTACAAGTGTGATATTTTAATAATTATATCAGTTTGATATTGTTGACTAAATTGGAAATATAATGTTATTTCTTGATTTGGATTTGTTTAATTGTCCTTGAATGGATGCTAAATGGGAACTGATATCTATTCTTACCTAAATACAACTTTTAAGTTGAAATATGTAATTAGTTCATACTTGGGTAAAGATGAATTTTTAATTGACATTAAAAAGGATTAGGAAGAATATGATTTCACAATAAGGAATATCAATTAACTTCAGAGTAATCAAACTTCTCTTTCGAACTCCGTTAATGACCTCGTATGTTAAATTCAGAATAAAGGATATAGGATAAGTATATCCATAACTAATGGACCTTAACTAGGTAATGTTAAGGAGAAAAAATGAATACATGTCTTGGGAATTAGACCTCATTTAAATGACGTCTAATAAGCTAGAATTCTTAATTTAGTTGCAGTTGGGAAATCTTGGTTAAGTTTAATAGGTTAAACTTATCACGTTGATCGGTAACGGGCTGCTTAATCCAATGATTAAGAAGAGAATCAATTAGAGAAATGCAGCCCTTTGACACGGAGGAGAAGATGCATAGCAAGCTAAAGGACGGATTTGGTCTCTCTTAGCTATATACAACTCTAACGGGAACGAGGATAAAGGGATCAACATGGTTGCTGAAAGTTGATTCTTAATTATTAAAATCATATCCAAATCACTTGAGAAGTATGTGTATTCTCGATGGGAGGATTCAGTAGGACATTGGAATACGCCAGCTACAGCAAGGTGTCTTCATGAAGACAGGGTCTTCATGACGACACAATGTTACAGCTGACATATTGCAATGCCCTCCCGCATTAAAACATCAAGAATACATAGGCTGAATGTGAAGTTCTTGATAGGGGATAGGAGTATGATCAGGTATACAGATTGACTCTGGAATACTAAAGATAACTAGACACACGGAGTCATGGGGAACGACATTGTATGTCTACGTATCTTTAGTTACCAGGAGTGCCTTCCTATATCCGTTCATATTACTAGTTGGAAATTGGAAGTTTAAATCTGACCTTAAACTCGAGAGGACTTGGTAGGAACCAGGAAAGACCATTCTAGATAACAGGTGAGGTGACGTGAAGTATGTATTCCGTTGATGTGTATCACATCTAGGAATATGATCATGCAAAGCATGTGAAAATCTTTGGCCAGAGTATCGCAAGTGCTGGTTGCGTTGTCCTTATCACTTAATTTAAGATGCAGGATGTCAGATGAATATCAATAACAGATATTCAGATAGGCTTCTTAAATGGATCACTTCGATAATCGGAAATAGTTAAGAGAACTGGTATACATAATATACTATGCATAAACGAACATGAAGGATCGGTTGTTGCCGAGTCATGAAATGAAGGATCGTTGAAACTCGGAGCCACGAAAATGGAAGATCGGTAGTTCTTCGAGTCGTTTACCAGTAGCATATAGAATATATTATAGGATTGAATGACATTGAATGTGTGTTCCATATTGTAAATATGCGAACATGGAACATTAGTTTTTTAAAAAAATTGTGTGATCCAAACTGTGTTGTTTGGGAAGAGAACAATTATTAAAACTCAAACGTGTGTTTGAATTTTGTAATTCATAACAGAGAACTTTATCAAAAAAAAAAAATTCCCTTGTTCTGGTATCTTAAAATGGGGATGTTACACGCGGCCAATCACAAATCACCACGTGGCCATTTGAGCAAGTGCGGAGGCATGGAGGAAAATTTTCCTTTGGAAAATTGAGACTTTGGTTTTGGAAAAAAAATTCAATTTTTTCTCTCAACCTGCTCTCCTGCACCAATCACGTGACGACACGTGGCATTTGGGAAATTTTTTACCAATTTTCTCCCTAACCCCGCAGACCTCTAAGGGAAAATTTTCCCCTAAAACTCCGCCCGGCCATAACTTGAGTTTTACAAGGAGTTAGGAGGACTTATTTATATGGTTGGAAAGTTGAGGAAATTTCCTATCTAATGAGCCTAGTTTAGAAAAGTTTTGATAACTCTAAATGTGGGAAAAATCTAGTTGAAGTTTAGGGCTTGATAGAGAGTAGGCCTGGCGATAAATTTCTCCCTGAACCTTAGTAAAATTTGTAACCTAAAAATTGAAACCTTGTAAACTTGTTATAAGATAAAAATAGAAATCTTGTGTTTGGTTAATCAGAATTTTTTCTGGAACCTATTTAGTTTAAAACTAGTGTCTTGCAACTTGGTTGTAGGCTCTTCCTATATAAAAAAAATATTCCATAATTTTCCTAGTTTGTTTCTTGGTCTCAAGTGGTAGTTGAAGCAGGCATCACATGTGCTCTTTAATGTGCATATGTGTGTGACGGTTCATGTGTGTGTGTGTGTGTGAGTGTGCATGTGTGGGTGTGGGTTTGTGTGTCTGTGCGTGTTACTGTTCATGTGTGTGTGCGTGTGCCTGTGCGTGTTCGTGTGTGTGTGCGTGTGCGTGTGCTTTTGTGTGTTCTTGTGCATGTACATGTGTGTGCGCTTGTGTGTGTGCATTTTTGTATGTGTTTTCATGTGTATGTACGTGTGTGCATGCGTGTGCATATGTGTGCATGTGCATGTACGTGTGCTTGTGCGTGTGCATACGTATGCATGTGCATGTGTGTGTGCGCGCATGTTCATTGGTGTGTTTGCATTTGTGTGCATGTGCATGTGGGTGTTTGTGTACATCTGTGTGTGCTCGTCCATGTGCATGTGTGTGTGCGTGTGCATTTCCATATGCACATGTGCATGTGCGTGTCCATATGCGCATGTGAGTGTTCGTGTACATCTGTGTGTGCCCATGTGTGTGCATGTGCATGTCTACATGTAATCGTGAGTGCATGCACATGTGCATGCGTACGCGCACGTGTGTGTGTGTGTGCGCGTGTGCATGTGCGTGCATGTGTGTGTGTTTGTTTGCGTGTGTGCGTGCGTGTGCGTGTGCGTGTACATGTGCATGTGCGTGTTTGTTTGTGTGTTCGTGTGCATGTGGGTGTGTGCTTACGTGTGCATACATGTGCATGCATGTGTGTGTGGGTTTTTCTGTGCACGTATATACGTGAGCATGTGCGTGTGCATGTGCAAGTGTGTGTGCATGTGCATGTGTGTGTGGATCTTCATGTTCTTGTGCATGTGCATTTTCATGTGCGTGTGCTTGTGCATGTGAATGTGCATGTGTGTGTGTGTATGTGTGTGTGTGTGTGTGTGTGTGTGTGTGCATGTACATGTGTGTGTGTGCATTGGTGTGCATGTGTCTGTGTGCGTGTGCACATGTGTGGTTTCTAGCATGTTGGGTTTTACCTCGAGTCTCCTCTGCAATATAGGCCTTCTCAATAGCCTATGCTAATGTCTGTGGGTAGTGAATCCGTACTGCCCCTCCAATGTCCAAATTCAGGCCCCGAATGAACCTGTGAATCCACACCTACTCATCCTGCATATACTCTACATACTGAAATAGGTCTAGAAACCTAATCTCATACTTTTCTACTGAAAGGGTAGCCTGTCGGAGGTCATGGAACTCATCAATCCTCTGCTGGATGAACCTCAGTGATAGGTACCTACTTATTAATCTCTTCTCAAACAGCTCCCAAGTCACTGTCTCTGAATCAACATGGAGCTTCTACTCCTCTATCCACCACACTCCTGCTCCATCCCTCAGTAGATGGATTGCAACACGAGCTTTCACGTTTCTAGTAAAAGGACCAAAGCTTGAAGCAACCGCTCAAGATGACTAGCCAGGACTCTACCTAAAATCCCCTTGTGTCACTTGAATAATGTGATGGCCTAAGCTTCAGGATCTCCCTGATCTAATCCGCAGCTGTGGTCTGACAGCCTCTAGGCCTCTTTGCAAGCTCAACCCTAAGCCTAGGGCTCCAAGACCTCTCTCTATACTTCAGAACTCTGTCACCCTGCCTCCTAGGTGATGAATCTGCTTTGACTGATGTTGCATGGGAGTTCTCTCCTTTATGCTCCTCACTAAGTGGAGGAGGTGCATGTCTCTTAATAGAAGTGACTCTATCATGTCTGCCTGAATGCGCTCCTATTGAGCCTATGTGTAAGGAAGCATTAACCTCTTAGAGGGTCTATAAGATCTGTGGTAAGATATCTGTTACACCCCGATCTAGTGGTGGTGGTGGTGACTCTGAGTCTCTATGAATGTTCCTCTCGCTCCGTTTGAGCCTCCTGCACAGACCAAAGTGAGAGTTAGTTCATTATTTCAAGCTTTCTTCTTCAATTTCTAAGTTCACTATCATGCTCAATTTTCAACTAGTTTTGTTTTCTAGATTAGTAGGTTTACTAGTTTTAAAGTTTCAAGTCTCAATTTTCTAGTGTGCCCAATGGTCCAAGCCTTTGAACCACTGCTCTGATACCAAGTGTAATGCCCGCTTCAAACTACCATTGGAGACCAAGAAACAACTAGCTTTAGCTTGGAAAATTATGGAATAATTTTGTTTTTTTTAACGGTGTTTACAATGATGGTTACAAGATCATAGTTATCACAACTAGGTTTAGGTTAACAATCAATATTGACTTGCATAAATGATTCTACAACATCTCATAACAAACACAAGGTCAAAAAAAGGGATAAAATTCATCACTTAGGTTAAAGGAGTAAATTCTCACTCCTCCCTGCCCTAACATGCTTACATGATTCAAATTTATTTTTCACATACTTAGAATCATAATTTTTTTTCTAAATCATGCTCATTGGATAGTAAATCTTCTCACCTTTTCAACCATATAAAGAAGTCCTTCTGACTCCTTGTAAAACTCAAGTTATGGGCTGGTAGAGTTTTAGAGAGAAATTTTCCCTTCCTTTGGTGCAACGCACAAAATGCCTCCGCACGCCCACGGGGTTGACAAAAGGGGACATGTGGCACACTCCGGTTGGCTGGAAGGATTGGTGGGCTGACGGAGTGGGTTGAGACTTTGAGTCTCAATTGTTAAAAGCACTAAGAGGACAAAAAGGTCCGCGCGCACGCTGATGCCCTATTGCCAAATGTCGAATGCCTATAGGTCGTAGGGAAAGATTGAGAATTTTTCCCAAAGTCCAAACCCAAAAATTTCCCAAAGGAATTTTTTTTCCTTTCCTCCTCTGTTGTCGCCAAAAATTCCATGTGGCATCCTGTGATTGGATGCGGGTCGGCCAAGCGGTGGAGGGAATTAAAATTTTGTGCCAAAACGTTTAAGAAGCCAAAGGACTCGCGCAGGCCCGTGCGTCTGCCAAGACATGTGTCAGTACTCCATTGGCTACGAGTGTACGGGGCTGTAGGGAAAATGATGAAGTTTTTCCAAAAGGCTAAAATTTTAAGTTTTCAAAATTTATTTCACGCGCCTGCCAAGCCACGTGTCAGCACGTGATTGGCTGTGGGGCTGCAAAGTTGCGGAGAAAATTGGGAAAATTTTCCCAATGGTAAATTTTTCAAAAGTTAAGTTTTTCAATAAGATTCGCCCCTCCCAAGTGCCATGTGGTGACACCTGATTGGCTGAGAGTGTTGTGGGGCCGCGGACTTTTTGGGGAATTTTTTCCAAAGTTTAAAATATAATGTTTTCTATAGTTAGATTAAATCTTATTATTTTTTTTAATGGCCAAATTGAAGTAAAACTTCAAAATTGCCATAACTTTTGACTAGAGAAGTCATTGGTTTTGGGAAAACAAGGAATTTTTAGAAATCCCTCTTAATGCCATCTTTATACAGGGATCATCAATTTTATGGAAATTGATGAAGTTATGAGAGGTCAAGTTTAATAAAAACAATCTGCAAGGTTTTACATTTAGTAAACTGGCATTTTTTCCAACTTCTCAGATTTTGATTAAATTTTGATCTCCTCCTTCACTCAACATGTCAAACAGACATGGAGGATTAGTCAAGGGTATGGTTTAGGAGTGTTTAGGGAAGGTTCAATTTTTCCAATTAATTTCAACTTTATATATTTTCCGGAGACTTTTGATAGAAAAATGATTGTGCAAGTTCCAAATTGGATTTTTATGAAGGTCTGAACATGTTATTTCTTAAATGTTAAGTGTAAATTTGAGTTCCTTAGGACTTGAAAACATCTAAATTGTAAATGTTTCATAGATTACTTTACATGGTGTAAGTTATGAGCTGTTCATTTTTATCAAACTATGAATTGTCAAAATGCCAGATTTATAAAAAAGAAACAGTGAGCTCATTTCTTTAATAGTTTGGAATTATCAATTTTTGTCATCTCTGAATGCATGCATTATCATTTCCAAAACTTAGTTCGAATACATTCTAATTGAATTCCATCAACCATTTAATGAATTCAATGTGCAAGTCTTATTTTTAATATTCAAACTCCTTTTTGAAGAGAATAACAATACTATCTTTTGTTTCATACGCATGTTCTTCTTCTCCAAACAGCAATTTCCAATCTTTAACAACAATTTCAACTTCAATAATAATTCAAATCTAATACACAATACACTTTAATTGTGAAAGGAAATGCAATCCTCTCATTGTCTAATCATCAAATAACAATTTGTACAACCTTTCCTTTTTTTTTATTAATTTGGTTTCCAAAATATAGTTTACAAGATACATAATACAATGCATGTAACTATCATTTACATTTCTTTTCCAAAACAGAGAGACAATTATGAATCTCATTTTCATTTCTCAATTCAAATTCAATCTTTGATCTTTGCAATACAATATGTCTTTTACATTACAATATTACTATACAACTCATCCACTACAAGGTGGGAATAGGTTATAATGAGTTTTCTCAAAATAATGGGACTATCAAAAATGGTATTCTGTCAAATGCTCCAAAACAACAACATGTTAATTTCTCCATATTTTCATCTTTGATCACAACAAGGAAGGGGGGAAAGGACAATGCTCTCCACCCAACCAAGACATCCAATGGGAAAGAGAGAAGCCATCCTTCACTAATTGGCCCCCGATCCCCAGCCATATTGA
This sequence comes from Taxus chinensis, assembly GCA_019776745.2. Taxonomy (NCBI): domain Eukaryota; kingdom Viridiplantae; phylum Streptophyta; class Pinopsida; order Cupressales; family Taxaceae; genus Taxus; species Taxus chinensis. The sequence goes on along the minus strand of CM034149.1, from coordinate 488,555,986 downwards.
AATAGATAATGAGATACCAACTCATGGCAACAAAAGGATTCCACACACATACAAAAAACATTTTCACATGCATACGACAATAAGGAATACATAAATCCAAGCAAAGACAATAGTTCACAACTACATTTGAACTTATTACACATCAACACATAGGCTTGATCAAGAAATCCAAACAAGAGCAAGAGCAAGAGCTATGGGGAGACTACTTTATGCCTCCTTATTTGGAATTGGGGCATACTCCTAAATGCATACCGCCAATAAACATATCAAATCCCATAAACCTTATATCTCCCAACCCCCTCCTTATGCCCCCCCCCAATTTTTCTCCCTTATGCCCCCTCAAGAGTAAGAAATGCAAGCAGTTTCTTTTCCAACATGGATCCCCCTTCCAATCCAAAACTCCCTCCACAATAAAATTGGTGTCATTGGCAACTCTCTTATTCCCCCCCATATGGAAATCCCCATAGCCTTCACCTACACCAAGTCCTAAGCAGTCTACCCAACTAGCCAAGAACACAAAACACATTTATCATTTTAAGACATACATGCAAAGAGAAAGGGGAAAAAACAACATTTAAAAACAAGCTCAAGACCCTACCTCTCCATACTGGAGTTTGTTTTCCCAAGCTCACAAGATTTCCTTCAATGGTCAAAGATGCATTCCCAAAACAAGCATATGTTTAGGCATGCAAAAGACTTTCAAACTTCTTCCATAAAGTAAGCTCCAAAAATAGCAAATAAAAATTTTCGACCCAAGGAGGAGATGGGACAAAGCTTTCAAAAACCATAAACAAAGCAAGGAGTTTTCGACTTTATAAGAGAGAGGGAAGGAGTAAGGATTGATGTGGATTCCATGTGGGATGCCACATCATTCTTCCTCAAGCCCAAGAGGAGAAAGTCAACATCATTCACCAAATGACAATATAATAAATGGAGATGACAAAATAACTTACACACTCCAAAATGAACCAATACTAAAACAAGGACTGAATTAAAAATATGAAAGAGAAGTGCAATTAAAACTTACAAATTGTCACTTCAAACATGCAATAAAAATGCCTAAATTTAACTCTCTAAACCATAGGTATGGTTTGTGAATTAATTTAAGAGGGGTGGGACAAGTTTAACTTGTCCCACAAGCCTCCAAATTTGGCTTCCAAGGACAAATGCTAATTCTTAAGGAGGATGAAGTGTTCTACACTCCAAAATTTGACTTACACAAACTCTTCACATCACTTACACATGGCTGTTACAGATCCTCTTACACCTTCTTACAACATGAATTAATATCTATGACTTCATTTATTACATACTTTTGACATAATCATTAATTTATTTAACATATGGTTATACATAGCATAAATCCAATTTAATTACATAACTAAGACAACATATTTTTTTACTTACATTCCACATCCCAATTAATTTAATTAAAGTTTAACTATATGATCTCTCACATTAGAATCTACCACATTTAAATTAAATTACAAGAAGGAACACATTAATTAATAAAATGCATTCAACAATAATTAACAAGGAACAAAATACATAAAATACATATCCCATGGTCACATATAATGGAAATCCCCCCATGGGGAATCCCTAACACAACACAACACACACACAATTACATTTACCATGGTGACCTTGTTGATTTCACCCAGAATTTCTAATATGGTTAGTCTCTAGTCCCCGAACATTGTTGTGATTTTTAACTTGCAAAATGTACAAGTACATCCTTTGGCCTTGTGGCCATATCAGAACATCCAAAATGATATAACAAATATCTCAAGATCATCTAAGCATATGAATCACAACAACATCAAGAATTCAACATTATCATTTTAATTCAGTTAATGCAACTATATCATCATCTAATGTTATTTCTATACTAGAGTCTACTCATATATATCAAATGTCACAAGTCCAAAATCAACATCTACTAATATGTCCATGTCAACAGTCTATTATCATCCACATATAAAAATTTCTCTAGTAACCATTATGCATACTAACTGAAGTCCAGGTCAATAATAATCCATGACCTAACATCTACACCATCATACTAAAACCAAACATAACAGTTCCCATAATGTGATCAATAGTAGTCAAAATCATTATCTAAACAGTTTCCAAAGGGAAGTGGGCATTGCAGTGTGTGTGTGTGTGAGATGTGTGTAAATGTGTGTGTGTGTGTGTGTGTGTGTGTGTGTGCTACGTGCGTGTACGTATTAGTGTGCATAAGAATGATGTGCATTTTCATTTGTTTGTAACGTCTGAATCTTGGCAAGACCATGTACATAAAAGTGTTTGTGTGCATGTGCAAGTGCGTGATTTGTGAGATATTAATTAGCTTATTACATGACTTTGTGTCTGTTCCTGTGCATGTGGGTGTGTACAATGATAAATATTCCTGCATGTACTGTGATGGGTGTGTAACTGTGCACGTCATGTGTGTGTGTGTCTCTGTATGTGTGTGCGATGTGTGTGCGTGTGTAATTTACGTATGTGGTTAGTGAATGCTAAAACTGGCATGAGTGTGCATTTTTGTGTTTCACCTATTATAGATACTCCATGCAAGATGGATCTGAAAACTATCGAGTTGCATGTAACAGCTTCACATCTAGCCATTAGTATACTCAATGAACATAAAGGATCTCTTATTTTTGCCTCAAGCATAGTTGTACTGGACATAGAACTTGTCCGAAGTTGTTCATGTAAATCTTATGAGACTGACTCGTTACACCATTTTATAGGCATAATGTTAGACCTCGTGAAAAATATTGATTGTTGAACAACCTATCAAATATGAAAAATAGGTCAGCTAAAATAGGTGTCGAATGTCATCTAATTGGAATGATAAGGAAATTATATTTCACTATCCTTTCAATTATTCTTGTGTTTGATAGAATAAGATAGCTATAAGTACCATATAGAATAGTGATCTTGTTCATAATATGTTAAACCAGTTTTATTTATCTTTAAAGAGACGAGTTTGATGATTTAGGATACTTTTAAACTTGCTAATGAATAATGATAGTTACATGATAATGTTTGATTTTAATAAGAGTCTTGTTTTGAAAGAGTAAAATCCGTCCTATTTCCTAAATGACATTATGACATAAAGTTAGATTCATGTAATAATTAAGGTTACTATTGAGTTAATATTATTATATTCATTTATTTAGTAGTATAATAACAGTGAATTAGTACGGGGGCATTTGATAAGTTCATTGGTAGACTGGCCATCTGGTGAAATCTTATCTTTCCTACAACATGAAGGACATAGTAATTATTACGAACTGGACATGTTGTATGATGGGATAACACATGCTTCTTCATGTGATGATTATTATTAATCATGTTCTAGATATTTATAATGCACCAACTTAGATGTATTTTAATTAAAACGGTGAAAGTATTAAATTGTGCAGTTTTTAAAGGATATTAATGGCCTATTTTATTTGGATAGATTACTCCAATGACAATCATCATAATATGTGGAGTATTGATATAAATTATGTAATTGATTCATCTGTATGTTTTCGAATTACTATGATTGTGAAGAAACTGCTTAGACTTGGAACTATTGTTTTACATTAAAGTATGTTTAAGAGAGAGTAGTAGAGGGTTATCAATGAGATTTCCAGGCATGGATCTACTACCTATGATGTCACTATGATTAATATTTATGTTTTTAGCATGACATATTTTGATGGAAAAAAAAATTATGATAAAATTATAGATGATATAATTGTATGTTATAAGCCCTAATCATTGTCTTGGTTATTCAATAGACAATAAACCTATGAATAATTTCTGGGTGAAGTCATTGATAAAAGAAATTATGTTTCTATCTGAAAATTCTTCATGACTAAAAGTACATGAATAGAGTTGTTTTACCCTTCTTCTGATCATACTATACGATTGATATGTATGTGATAGTATCCTTAGCATATGTGATCATAAATAACTGCCTGATATTTAATAAAGATTATTATGATTCAGAATAACGTGAATCGACATGATGTGTATTGATATGATAGAACATAACATGTATGTCTGAAGTCAATTACTTATATGTAAAATGATACCAAAAATATTGATAAATGGGTAATGCAAATAATATGGGTGTTTGGTTACATAATCTACATAATGGTGTGCCATTGGCTTCTCACATGCCAAACTTCACCGATGTACACTAGATTTAGAGGAAGAAAACTATCATGTAATGACATAAGTTTTGGTTATGGGTCGAAATGTTACCCTTTCCCATAGGGCAGTCCTAAGATGGGTTTAATTAGGATCTAATGCATCTGAATAATCGAGAAATAATACCCTGAGCATTGAAATTAGAAAAAAAAAAATTTTTCTGCCATGCAATGGAACCCATGATATAGATAATCATGAGTGAGAGAGTTATGTGATGATCGAGAAAGATTCTTATGTTTAACGTGCTATACACAAGACTAAGCTTGCAAAACAAATGATGTGAAAAATTAGGCCCTTAGTGGGTGTTTTACAGTCAATATGATAATTCTAGGACTGATCTAATCACCATCTAAGTCCTAACTTAACCTTATTGGAGAGCTGAGATTGAAATTAAGTATATGCCTGATTTTTAGGCATAGACTCTAGGAATTACACTAACATTATGTAGAACTATGTTATGAAGGTTAGACCATCTTGCCTGTATACAAGTTTGATACGCACTCAGTTAGAGTGAATGAAGGGGGATAGAGTATGAATCATGAAGTTCACCCTTATAGTTACTCACATGGTTATATTGTTGTCAAATGGATTATAATCATTAGTTGTGATATGTTGGATTATAGATATGTTGCAAGCTCGATAAAGTCATTATGTCAAGGCATTAATCATGTGATTAAAGGGATGATCTGTTATATTAAAGGAATAAATTTCCCTAAATGTTGGATATGAATTCATACCTGAAGGTGTTCACATTGTTGGAATCCTATTAGATGAAGGTTTATGGACAACTTGGCTCTTTCATGGTGTACTGTACGCTTTTAAGAATTCCTTGTCTAATAGAACAAAATCATGTTCTGATAGATGAGGAACCTGATCTTATATCTATAAACAATAGGGTATGTAGGGGCTAAAAAAAACATTTACCAAAACCTTTCATGAGTCTACTAGTTTGTCCTACAAGATATTGCGTCTATTGATATACGATGTAAAATCTTGAAAAAAGACGGCTTACATGGTTGGGGATTTCGTAGTAGTGATAGTGATAGTTATAAGGAACCTGGGGTAACCTAAGTCACTAGAAATCTTAACGGTTGGGACATCAAATACTGCTTACAGTGGATCTTCACCACTAGAAACATAACCATGCTAGATGTGAGTACCCACGTCCCTTTGACACTGTCTAGATAATGATATTAATACTGTTGATCTTATTTTGGAAACTATTATTTTATGTTTTGACTTAGTAGGGATGTGATAGATGTTAGATCATGGATTATTATTTATCTGGATTTAGTTATTATGCATGATGATTATTAAAGACATTTTTATATGTACGGATGATGATAAACTGTTCGACATGGAAATAGTGATGGATGACTGATTTTAGACATGTGATATTGGATATTTTGAATAGAACTAGCATAGAGAATTAATTGGATGATGATATAGTTGATTAATTGAAACTTTAATAATGATAATGTTGATTTCTTGATGTTGTTGTGATTTATATGGATAGATGGATTGTGTATATGTATATTTATATCATTTTAGATGTTCTGATATGGCCACAAGGCCGAAGGAGGTATTGTGCATTTTTTACAGGTTTAAAATATCACAACAATGTCGAGGGGGACTGGAGACTAACCATATTTAGAATTCTAGGATGAATACAACAAGGTAACCCATGGCAACATGTAATTGTGTGTGTGTGTGTTGTATTATGTTAGGGATTCCCATGGGTGGGGACTCACCTTTGAAATGTGACCATGGGGTTTTATGTTTTATTTTAATATGGTTATCTTTATTTGTAATGTTTTCAAGTGTTTATTTTGTGATGTGTTACCCCTTGTCATTTTGTTATTACATTGGTTTGTGTTAATGTTGTGGATAAGAATGTGTTAAATTAAACAAATCAATATGTCCATAAGAATGTAATTAATGAAGTTGTTGATCTTAAATGTAATGTTGTAAGAGTGTGTAAGAGGATGTAAGATATGTGTAAGTGATGGTGTAAGAAATATGTAAGTATAGATTTCTGGAGTGTTGAACACTTCATCCTCTTGGGAATTCAAATTTTTCCTTGAGAGGCTGATATTTAGAGGCTTGTGGGATAAGTTAAACTTGTCCCCACACCTCCTAAAATCTATTCACCAACCATACGTATGGTTTGGGAGGTTGAATTTAGGCCTTTTTAATTTCATTTTGAAATGACTAATGTGTAAGTCTTTAATTGCACTTCTACTTACATGTTTTAAATTCAATCCTTGTTGGGGTATGGGTTAATTTTGCAGTGTGTAAGTTAATTTGTCATTTCCCTTTATTATGTTTAGGTGAATGATAGTTGATTTTGTCATTTTAAGGTTGAGAAAGAGTGATGTGGCATCCCACTTGGAATCCACATCATCCTCTCCCTCCCTCTCCTTTAAAATTCAAATTCTTCCTTGTTTATGGTTGTTGAAACTTTGTTCTTTCTTCTTGGGTCGAATTTTTATTGTTGTTGGAGCCTTGCATTGTGGAAGGAGTTGGAAATTAATTTGCATTCTTTGTGTTGTTGTTTTAGACTGTATTTTTTAGCATTGAAGGATATTTTTGATTTGGGAACAATATCCATAATGGAGAGGTAGGATCTTTTCCTTTTTAAATCATAAATGAAATGGTGAATGTGTTGTGTATTGTTGGTTGGTTGGGTAGAATGCTTAGGAAAAGGTGTAGGAGAAGGCTATGGGGATTTCATACGGGGAGCATAAGGGATTGCCAATGGAACTTGTTCTATTTTTGAGGGAGTTTTGGATTGGGATCCACCTAGGAAAAGAAACTACTTGAATTTCTTACTATTGGGGGGGCATAAGGGAGAAACTTTGGGGGGGCATAAGGAGGGGTTGGGAGATATAAGGTTTATGGGATTTGATATGTTTTTTGGCGGTATGATTGAGGTGGATGCCCAATTCCAAATAGGGAGGCATAAGTAGTTTCCCCATAGTTCTTGCTCTTGATGTCTTGCTTGATCAAACCCATGTGTTATGTGTATGATTCTTATTGCAATTGTGAACTACTATCTTTGTTTGGACTATGTATTTTGTTGTATTATGCATGTGAAAAGAATGTTATTTGTTGTGATAGAATCCTTTTTTCCATGTGTTGATGTTTATACTCTATTTCAATATGGTTGGAGCTCGGGGGCCAATGGGGAAGGATGGCTTCTTCTTTCCCATTGGATGTCTTGGTTAGGTGGAGAGTGTTGCCTTTCCCCCTTCCTTGTTGTGATCAAATGAAAAGATGAAGAAATCATCATGTTGTATTTTGGAGCTTGGAGAAAATACAGTTTGACAGTCCCTTAGAGAAAAATTATTGAAACCTTCCCACTTCGAAGTGGATGATTGTATTATTTTTTGTAATGAGAAGAAAATTTACATTGGAAAAGAAAGATTGAGATCAATTGGGAAATGTAAATATTTATTATTCTATTCTCTGTCTTGGAAAAGAATGTCATACAATTTGTAAATTACATATTGAAATTCAAAGGAATAATATGTTAAGTATTGTTGGAAATCAATAAAATAAATACATTCCTTTCTCAAATTTGTATTGTTGTTCTGAATTGGAGTTGTTTTGAAATCATATCTTTGTGTAAAAAGAAAATACATATGAGTAGAATCTACATGTATCTTGTAAACTGTATTTTGAAATCAAATAGAAAGTAAAGTTGTAAAAGTGTATTGCACAATTGATTTGAATTAATATTGAAAATTGATTTCTGTTGAAAAGAAAATAAAAATGCGTGGAAATGATAGACAATGTTGTGTTCCTTGCAAGATGCATATCTGAATTGTAATCTAACTCATATTTGAATAAAATACTTGATAAGCAATTATATGACACCATTTAGATACTATACACACTTTTAAATAATGAATTGGCATGCAAACTTAAAAGAAATAGTTCACGGATTTAAAACTTCATTCTGGCAATTCATGTTTTATTAAAAATGAGTAGTTCAGACTTATACTTAACAATAAGTTATAAAACTTTAAATTCACATTCAAGAATACCTAAGGAACTATAATTCACTCTAACATTCAAGAGTGAACCTCCAAAATTTAATAGAATTCAATTCAGAGCTTGCACGGTCATTTTTCCTGTCTAGTGCCAGAAAAATGCAAACTTGAATAATTAGACAAATTGACTTTATTAAAACACTCTAAACCCTCCTTAGACTGATCCTCCATGTCTGTTTGACATGTGGAGTGAAGGAGGAGTTCAAAATTAATCAAATTGACAAGTTAGAAAATTGTCAGTTTTGAATTTTAACCCAGCAGATCTATTTCTTAAAATTTACCTTTAAAACTTTATCAAAATCTAAAATTGATGATTTTTGTGCAAAGAAAACTCCGAGAGCTTTCTAGAAAGTCTTTGTTTTCCCAAAACTGACCTTTCTATCAAAAGTTATGGCCATTTGAATTTTTACTTCAAAATGGCCATCCAAACATTAATCTAACTATATAAAAATTAAAATTTAACCTTTGGAAACATTTCCCCAAAAATCCCGCGGCCCTGCCACCCCCGTAGCCAATCATGTGCTGACACGTGGCTTGGTGGGTGTGTGGAATAAAATTGAAAACTTAATCATTTAACTCCTTTGGAAAAATTTTACTTTTTCCTCTGCGGCCCCACACATCCACATTAAATGAGGTGTTGACATGTGTTCTAGCGGATGTGCGGGCCCACACATGTCTTTTGACTTTAAAACTCTTTTGGCATAAAAAATTTAAATCACTCCATTGCTTTGCTGACCCGCATCCAATCATAGGATGCCATGTGGCCTTTTGAGTGAGGTCAGACTCATGAAGGAAAATTTTCCTTTGGGAAATTTGGTTTTGATCTTGGGAAAAATTACCAATTTTTCCCTACGACCTGATGGCCCCCATCCAATCATGTGTTGACACGTGGCAAATTGGACATCAGCGGAAGTACAAAGATCTTTTCTCCTTTGAGATTTTAACCCATAAAATCTCAATTTCCCCTTTTACCTCATTGATCCACTAGCTCCATGACCAATAGGTGCTTGAAACATGGCATGGGTTTCTCCTTGGCGGAGGTGCACGTCCATTTCTGCCCTTGGGATTTTGGCCTAAAATGTACCAAATTCTAATTTTCTCCAGTGGTCTGCTTCTCCCTAGACTAATCAGGAAGCAACACATGTCGTTCCAGGCAAGTGGGTGTGCGGAGGAAAATCACACTTTTGTGCTTAAGGAGTGAAAATTCCCAATTTTCCTGCCCGCTCCACTGACCCGCTCAAAGGAAAAAATTTCTCCCTAAGCCCGCGGACTCCTCAAGGGAAAATTTCTCCCCAAAACTCCGTCAGGCCATAACTTGTGTTTTATGAGTTAGGAGGACTTCTTTAAATGGTTGGAAAGGTGAGAGAATTTTCTATCTAATGGGCATGATTTAGGAAAGCTTTGATGACTCTAAGGGTGATAAAAATCAAGTTGAACCTTGTAAGACTCTTAGGACAGAGATGAGAGAGATTTCACTCTCCTAATCTAAGTGATGAATTTAACTTCTTGTTTTGACCTTGTGCCTCATTGTTGTTAGTTGCTTGAAGTATTTGTTACAATTCAATTCTCCTTGTTAAAACTTATTTGGTTTTTGCTAACTGTGATCTTGTAACCCTCTTTGTAAACACGCCAATAAAAAAAATTTATTCCACAATTTTCCTAGCTAATCCTAGTTTGTTTCTTGGTCTCAAGTGGTAGTTTGAAGTGGGCATTACAATTGGTATCAGAGTAGTGGTTCAAAAGCTTGGACCTTTGGGCACACTAGAAAATTGAGACTTGAAACCTTAAAACTAACAAAAATGTTAATCTAGAAAACAAGACTGTTTGAAAATTAATCATGATAGTAAGCCTAGAAACTAAAGAAGGCTTGAAGTAATGAACTAACTCTCACTTTAGTATGTGCAGGAAGCACAGACGGAGTGAGAGAAAAATTCACAAAGACTCAGAATCACCACCACCACCACTAGATCAGGTTGTAGAAACCATTCTACCTCAGATTCTACACACCCTTCAAGATGTTAATGCTGCTCTATGCAGAGGTTTAGGTGGAGGGTAGAAAACTAGTCATGATAGAGTTCCTTCCATTGAGGGTTAGGTACCTCCTTGTTTTAATGAGGAGCATAGAGGAGATAACTCCCATGTGGAGTCAGCCAGAGTAGAGTCACCACCTAGGAGACAGGGTGGCAGAGTTCCAGAGCATAGAGATAGGTCTCAGAGCTCTAGGCTTAGGGATGAGCGTGCAGAGATACCTAGAGGGTGGCATACCATAGCAGCAGATCACATCAGGGAGATCCTAAAGCTTAGGCCCTCACATTACTCAGGTGATATAGGTGGATTTCAGGTAGAGGCTTGGCTAGTGAGCTTGAGTGGTAGCTTCAAGCTATGTCCTTCTTCTAACAACACAAAATATCATATTGTGTGTGTGCATGTCCATATATGTGTGCTCATATTTATGCATGTGCGTGTGCTATGCATGTGTGTGTGTGTGTGTGTGTGCATGTGCATGTGTGTGCATGTGCATGTGCATGTGTTCATGTAATCATGTGCGTGTGCATACATGTGCATGTGCATGTGTGTGTGTGCATACGAGTGCATGTTTGTGTGTGTGTGCATGTTCGTGTGTGTGCATGTGCATGTGGGTGTACATGTGCATGTGCGTGTGCGTGTGCATGTGCATGTGTGTGTGTGTGCCTCTGTGTTTGCTTGTTCATGTGCGTGTGCGTGTGAATGTGCATGTGTGCATGTAATCATGTGCATGTGCATGTGCATGTGCATATGCATGTACGTATGGGTGTGCATGTGTATGTGCACGTGTGTGTGCATGTTCTTGTGCGTGTGTATGTGTGTGTGAATGTGTGTGTGTGTGCTTATGCATTGGTTCATGTGCATTTATGTGTGTGTGTGTGCATGTGCGTGTGGCTATGTGTATCGGTGTGGATGTGCATGTGCTCATGTGTGTGCATGTGCGTGTGTATGTGCATGTGTGTGTTTTCATGTAATCATGTGTATGTGAATGTCCATGTGCGTGCGCGCGCGCGCGCGCGCGTGTGTGTGTGTGTGTGTGTGTGTGTGTGTGCGCATGCGCATGTGTGTTTGCAAGTGTGCATGTACGTTTGTGTGCGAGTGTGTGTGTGTGTGTGTGTGTGTGTGTGTGTGTGTGTGTGTGCATGGTCATGTGTGTGTGTTTGTGTGTGCATGTGCATGTTCCTGTGTGTGTGCTTGTTTCTGTGCTCGTGCGCATCTATGTGCATGTGCGAGTGCCTGTGTGTGTGTGTGTGAGTGTCTGTGTGTGCGTGTTTCTATGTGTGTTCATGTGCATGTGGGTGTGTGTATATGTGTGCATGTATTCGTGAATGGGTGTGTCTATGCACACATATGCATGAGCATGTGCATCTGTGTGTGTGTGTGTGTAGTGCCCACTTCCCTTTGACACTTTTACATACTATTGATCATATTACGGAAACTATTATGTTTTATTTCAATATGATGGTCAGATGTTAGATCACGGGATCATTATTGATCTACATTCAGTTGTTATGCATGATGACTACTAGAGACATTTTCTATATGTGGTTAATGATATACTATTTGACATGGACATATTATAGATGTTGATGTGGACTTATGATATTGGATATTTTGAGTAGATCTGTTATGGTAGATTTTGATGATGATATAGTTGATTTATTTAATTAAAAATAATAATGTTGAAATTACTGATATTGTTGTGATCTTTTTTTTTGGATGATTTTGAGATATTTTTTGTATCATTTTGAATGCTCTGATATGGCCACGAGGCCGAAGGAGGTATTTGCATTTTGCAGGTTAAAAATCACAACAATGTCAGGGGACTTGAGACTAACCATATTGAAATTCCAGGTGAAATCAACAAGGTCATCATGGCAACTATGTTATGTGTTTGTGTGTTGTGTTATGTTAGGAATTCCCATGGGTGGATTTCCATTATATGTTACCATGGGATATGTGTTTTATTTATGTGTTCTTTTTTTATTATTATTGTATGTATTTTTTTTATTAGAGGTAAAAGTTAGGGTTGAGGGGACCCTACCCCCTTACAAAGAGTTACAGTTTATTTACATATTGGCCAAAGTATTTACCTTCAAAGGCTATACGTGATCCAAAATATAAAAAAATAAAAACACCAGTATATGATATCCATTATATATGTTAAACATTATATAGCAGTCCCAAGGATGAAACTAATAGAAAAAGGTAAACAAGCAACACATTCCAAACCATTACATTTCATTTATCTTTGACCAGATCGTCCACCATCTCCATGCATCCATTCCATTCTTTGACCAGAGTTGTTATAGTCTCCTTCCAGTACTTGTAGTTAGGTTCTTTGATCACCATCTTCGGGCATATGCCATCCTTTTCTTTTTCTTTTGCCAATTCCATGGAATGTATCATTTCAGCCAACATTTTGAGATGGTAAATAGTACTCTTCACATTAAGGACATGAGCATCTTTGATTTGCATAATAATTCTTTTCATTTTCAGCATCTCTTTCTCCATTTCCATTCTATTGACATTTGCATTTTTGAGGTTTTCACAGAGGATGAGGTTAGACATTTTATCATCTTTTTCATTCAGCTCCTTAATGTCCATAGTGATCAAATTGATTTTGTGCCTTTTGATGTCATTGTTCAGTTTGTAGTTTTCAAAATATCTCATGAAGGCATGAGTTTTGACAGTAGATTCTTGGGCCGAGAAAAGCTCCATCCAGGCCGTTTTCAAATTGTGAAGATTGTGGATAGCTTCCTCAGTATTCTTGGAAGACTCTTGTTCTTTTAAGCTATCAACATCCTCACTGCTCTCTGCTTCCCCTTCCACTTTCTCATGAGAGGATTCCTTCTAGGAAGGGGTTTCACCAGGGAATTCATCCGAAACATAGGTGATGTTATCCTCCTTAGCTTGACTCAAATTCTAAACTTTCCTGAACTGAGACATGTCTCCCCCATTACCCTTACTTGATCTAGTTCTTTTGGCCACCGTATTCCCCTGACCAATTTCATCACAGCTATCATCCTTAGGTTCCATACTCCCTATCTTTTTACCCAATGAAATGTTTGAAGCCGAAGCCCCAAATTTGTCATTTTTTCCCAACAAGGGAGTGCTCATCTGAATGATAGTTTTTATTAGACCTTGGTGTAAGGGGAAAATGAAAGTGCCTTTCTTCACCATAGTTATAGATTTTTCCAGAGAAGAGAATAAGTAGAAAGGAAAGTTATACGGTTTGGAATTATGAATATGGTTTAACATTGGAAAATGGTAGCCATATATTACTTTATATCTACCTTCCAATGTGATATAAGACATGAGCAGTTTGGCAATTTCATCAAAAGGAGAAGGCAGCTTACTCCTAGCATATCCATTATGAAGAGAATAGGTTCCCCTTTTGCTTGGAAAAAATAATCAATCTCAAGACTGTAATCAGATTTAGGTTTAAAAATACTTCTACCTTCTAGTGTGAGACCAGTCACTTTAGCAATGAGTTTGGGTGAAATTGTAAGGGAACAATTGTTGACCTGAACTTTTCCCTCGTTCCAAGTCTTTGCAACCACTTCGCTTAGAATTTCATCATGGCCCTCAAAAGTTTTGAGAAAAGACAGTAGTCCCACCTTTTCGAGAAGAACTTCGGCCTCCTTTGATATCTCTTGACACCTTGAAGGTTCTGTGCATATTTTTATTGTTGTATGTATTTTATTTGTAATGTGTTCTTTCTTTTAATTAATTCAAATGTGGTAGATTAATGTGATAGTCACATAGTTAAATTTTATTTAAATTTAATTGGGACATGGAATGTAATTAATAAAGTTGTTGAGTTTAAATAATAATGTTAAAAGAGTGTGTAAGTTAATTTGTAAGGATGTGTAAGAAATATGTAAGAGTATGTAAGGCTATTTTGAAAGGTCAAACACTCCATCTTTTATAAAATTCGAATTTGACCTTGGAGGAAAAATTTGGAGGCTTGTGGGATAAGTTAAACTTGTCCCACACCTCTTATAATGATCCACCAACCATGTCTATGGGTTGGAGGTTAAATTTAGGCATTTTTAATGCATTTTGAAATGACATATATAAGTTTTAATTGCACTTCCCTTACATGTTTTTAATTCAATCCTTTTTGGAGTATGGGTTGTTTTGAAGTGTGGAAGTCATTTTGTCATTTTTATTTATTGTGATTTGTTGGTTGATGTTGATTTCCTCTTGGGGATGAGGAAAAATGATGTGGCATCCCACTTGGATCCACATCATCCTCTCTCTTTCCTTTCCTATAAAAGTGAAGCTTCTTGCTCATTTGGAGGTTGTTGAAACTTTTCTCTTCCTTCCTTGGGGTCAAAATTTATTACTGTGGGAGTATTTCTTGTGGAGAGAGTTTTTTTTAAATTCCTTTACATGCTTGGTGTTGTTGTTCTTGGACTACTTTTTGGTCATTGAAGAGCTTGTTATTTTGGATTGTATTTTGAGCATTGAAGGAACTTGTTGTTTTGGAAACAATCTCCATAATGGAGAGGTAGGATCTCATCCTTTTTAAATGTTGTTTTTCCCTTTTCTTGCATGAATGAAATGGTGAATGTGTTTTGTATTCTTGGCTGGTTGGGTAGAATGCTTAGGGCAAGGTGTAGGAGAAGGCTATGGGTATTTCATATGGGGGCATAAGGGATTGCCAATGCAATGTTTTATTAAGAAGGGAGTTTTAGTTTTGGGATCCACCTTAGAAAAGAAACTACTTGCATTTCTTATTGGGGGGCATAAGGGATAAACTTGGGGGGCATAAGGAGGGGTTAGGAGAAATAAGGTTTATGGGGTTGATATGATTATTGGTGGTATGCATTTGGTGGATATCCAATTCAAAATTGGGAGGCATGAGGAGTTCCCCATAGTGCTTGCTCTTGTTGGCTTGCTTAATGAAGCCTATGTGTTGTGTGTATGATTTCAATTGTAGTTGAGAATTGCTATCTTGTTGGACTATGTATTTTATTGCTTGTATGCAATGTGAGGAATGTTTGTTTGTTGTGAGAGAAGCCTTGTTGCCATGTGTTGATGTTCATTTTCTATTTCAATATGGTTGGGGCTCGAGGGCCAATGGGGAAGGATGGCTTATCTTTTCTCATTGGGTGTCTTGGTTGGGTGGATAGTGTTGCCTTTCCCCCTTCCTTGTTGTGATAAAAGTTGAAAAGAAGAAGAAATCAGCATGCTACTGTTTGGAGAAAGAATTTTACAGTTTTGATAGTCCTATCTCTTTGAGAAAATTCAATGTAACCTTTCCCACTTCGAGTGGATGAATGTATAAATGTTGTAATGTGAAGTGTTCTCATTGTAAATGGAATTTGTATTTACATTGAGGAATGTAAAGAAGAATTACACTTGTTCACTTTTTTTTGGAAAGGAAATGCAAAGGATTTTATATGCATTGTAATTGTAGTTTGAAATCAAAGTGGAAAAAGCGTTAAGTGTAAAAGTGTTATTGAATTGTGAATAAAGGATTGAAGTAGTTATCAAATTGTATTGCATACTGGAATTGAATTGTTGTTTAGAAAAATGAGATTTCTATGTCGGATGAGAATAAGAAACAGTGTTGTACATTTTATGTATTGTATTTGAAAGCAAATAAAGAGAGAGAGAGAGAGAGAGAAAATTGTAATACTATATTTGATGAACAATGGAAGATTGCATTCCTTCCTCAAATTATGTTACACATTAGATTTGAATTATTGTTGAAATTTAATTGTTGTTTGAAAAGAAAAGAAAGAAGGAATGCGTGGGAAAGAAAGACAATATGATAAGCTTGTAAAATGTATATTAAAAATGATATTAGAAATGCATCTTATTTTAGAATTGAATGGATGATTTACCAAACAAATGCATTGGACAAATTTAAACTATGCATACATCTAATGACTAAATTGTTACCCAAATTAAAAGAAATAGCTCACTGTATTAAAACTCAAATCTGGCAATGCACATTTTAATAAAAATGAGTAGTTCGGTCTTACATTGAACAATAAGTTACGAAACTTGAAATTTAAACTTAGGAAGACTTAAGGAACCCAAATTCACTAAAACAGTCGAGAATGAATCTCTAAAACTCAAGGAATTTCAAATCGGAGCTTGCATGGTCATTTTTTTCGTTAACTGTTAGAAAAATGCAAACTTGTCTAAATGAGAAAATTGACTTCACTAAAACACTCAAAACCCTCCCTAGACTAATCCTCCATTTCTGTTTAACATGTTGAGTGAAGGAGGAGTTCTAATTTTATCAAAATTATAGGTTGAAAAACTACCAGTTCACATTTAAAAGCTAACAGATCGATTTCTTAAAATTGACCTTTGAAAATTCATAAAAATCCAAAATTGATGATTACTGTGCAAAGAAGACTCCGAGAGATTTCCAAACAGTCATTTTTCCCCCTAAACTAACTTTTCTATCAAAAGTTATGGCCATTTGAAGTTTTACTTCAAAATAGCCATCCAAAAATTAATCTAACTGTTTAAAAATAAAAATTTAACCTTTGGAAATATTTCCCCAAAAATTCCGTGGCCCCACCACCCTCGTAACCAATCAAATGTTTCCACGTGGCACTTTGGAGGGGATGACCCTTTTGAAACTTAACTTTTTTGAAAATTTGGCCTTGGGAAAATTTTCCCATTTTTCCCCGCAACCGCGTAGCCCCGCAACCAATCATGTGCTGACATGAGGCTTTGTGGGAACGCGGAACTAAATTGAAAACTTAACCATTTAACTTCTTTGGGAAATTTTTTAATTTTTCCTCCATGGTTCTGCACCTCCGGAGCGAATGAGGTGCTGACACGTGTCCTAACGGACACACGAGCCCATGCAAGTATTTTTGACTTTAAACCTTTTTGTGCTTAAAATCTTAAAACTCTCCACCATTTTGCTGGCCTGCATCCAATCACAAGATGCCACATGGCATGGGTTTTCTCCTTGGTGGAGGCGTGCGATGAATTTTTCCTTTGGGCTTTTGGCCTAAAAATTCTAATTCCTAAACTCTCCCCATCGCTCCGCTTTTCCCTGTGCTAATCAAGAAGTGACACGTGTCATTCCAGAATCATGGGTACGTAGAGGGAAATCATGATTTTTCACTCAAGGAGGAAAATTCCCAATTTTCCTCCCCGCTCCGCCAACCCGCTCAAGGGAAAAAATTTCTCCCTATGCCTGCAGACTCCCCAAGGGAAAATTTTTGCCCAAAACTCTGACAGGCCATAACTTGAGATTTATAAGGAGTTAGGAGGAATTATTTATATGGTTGGAAAGGTGAGAAAATTTCCTATCCAATGGGCATGGTTTAGGAAAATTTTAGAAGAATTGATTATGAGAAAAATCTAGTTGAAGTTCTGAGCCTGTTAGAGAGTAGGCATGGGTGTAAATTGCTCCCTGAACCTAAGTAAAACCTGTAACCCTAAATTTGGAACCTTGTGAACTTGATATAGGTTAAAAAATGGAAAAATTGTGTCTTGGTAATTAGGATTGGTTACGGAACCTATTAGTGAAAACTGATGTCTTGTAACTTAGTCGTAGACACTTCTAGTCAAAAAAAATTATCCCATAATTTTCTAGCTAACCCTAGGTTATTTCTTGGTCTCAAGTGGTTGAGTAAACAGGAAATACAATTTGGTATCAGAGAGGTGGTTCAAATCCTCAGGTAATTGGGCACACTAGAAAACTTGAGACATGAAAACTTAAACCTACACAAAAAACCTAGAAAATAGCTTAGTAAGAATTTGTGTGTTTTAGTAAACATGGAAGTTATATAACTTAACAAATGAATTTTATATCACTTTGGTATGTGTAGGAGGCACAGACAGAGTGATAGGAACCTTCATAGAGACTCAGATTCACCACTACCACCACCACCACCACTGGATAAGGGTGTAGTAGCCATTCTACCTCAGATTCTACAGAACCTTCAAGATGTTAATGTCACTCTACGTAGAGGATCAGTAGGAGGACATGTAGCTAGTCATGATTGAGCTCCTTCTATCGAGGGTCAGGTACCCCCTCAAGTTAGTGAGGAGAATAGAGGAGAGAAATCCCATGCGGATTCAGTCAGAGTGGATTCACCACCTAGGAGACAGGGTGACAGAGTTCAGAAGCAGAGAGAGAGGTCTCAGAGCCCTAGCCTTAGGGATGAGCTTGTAGAGAGGCCTAGAGGCCGATCGACCACAGTAACAAATCACATCAGGGAGATCTTGAAGCTTAGGCCCTCACATTACTTAGGTGATACAAGTGGATTTTAGGTAGAGGCCTGGCTAGTGAGCTTGAGTGGTTACTTCAAGCTTTGTCCTTGTTCTAGCAACACAAAAGCTCGTGTTGCGATCCATCTACTGAGGGATGGAGTAGGAGTATGTCGGAGGATAGAGGAATAGAAGATCCATGTCAATTCATAGATAGTGACTTAGGAGCTATTTGAGGAGAGATTTAGGAGTAGATATCTATCACGGAGGTTCATCTAGCAGAGGATTGACTTGTTCCATGACCTCTGAGAGGTTACTCTTTCAGTAGCAGAGTATGACAGTAGATTTCTAGCTCTACTTCAGTATGTAGAGTACATGCAGGATGACCAGGTGCGGATTCACAGGTTCATCTGGGGCCTAAAATTGGACATTGGAGGTGTAGTATGGATTCACTATCCACAAAATTTAGTACAGGCCATTGAGAAGGCCTATATTACAGAGGAGACTCAGGGTAAAACCCAGTATGATAGAGATTGAGTCAAGAGCCACATTTAGTAGATACAGGATGGTAGATTGAGAGGTTCAGCACCTCTCCCTTATGGTGCCTAGCATTCAACACAATCATCCTTTAGGCCCTAGTAGCAGCAGCAGTCTTGCCCATCATATAAACCTCCACAGAGAGATGATGCATAGAGAGGTCGGAGTATGGGGCCACCTCCTAGGGGTCCCCTCAGGACACAGGGTAGACCTAGAGCTTAGTCAGCAGGAGTTCGCCATCAGAGGCCATAGCAGACTACAGCTGGATCATCAGGATCCAAACCACAGGCTTCTAGGGCACCTACTAGAGGTGCTGCTCCTTGGAGAGGATCAAGTGGTTGCTTTGGATGTGGAGTAGCTGGACATTTCTAGAGAGATTTCCCTAAGAACCCTAACAAGGGTAAGGCACTGGTTTCTGAGCTGAGAGTTGGTGACATTGGACACAACCACATAATCTATGTAGTGGTTGAGAACCACCAAGTAGAGCACCTGTGCACAGTCATTGAGACCACAAGTAGCATTGGTGGTATTCCTACCTTTGTATTGTTTGATTCATGTTCCTTTGATTCTTTCATTGCACCATCTTTAGTAGAGCAATGTAGGCTAGTGGCAGTTAGGTAGGGCCTTAGTTGGGATGTTGAGATGGATTCTAGAGCCAAGATCTCTATGGAATCCTTAGTTAACGAGTTTGTCGTGGATTTGGGACCTTTTAGCACCACCTTAGATCTATGTATTCTTCCTTTGGGCTCATATGGAGTTATTTTAGGTATGGATTGGATGTATGCACATAGAGATAGGATGGATTGCTATCACAAGACTATAAGTTGTGCAAATGATTTAGGAGTAGAGTCAGTGATCTCGGGGATCAGAAGACCCATTTCTATTGATACCATTTCCACTATGTAGCTTAAGCGGTGTGTGCAATGGGGTTGTCAGATGTATGCTATTACAATTAGTGATAGGTCAGAGGATGGGTCTAGTGGACCATCGCTAGATGATCATCCCATCTTGAGAGAGTTTTTTTATGTATTTCTAGAGGAGCTACCGGGGATTCCACCCCCACGTGAGATTGATTTCCTTATAGCTCTAGTCCCTAGAGTAGAGCCTATCTCATGGGAACTTTATCAGATGACCACCCCAGAGCTCTGTGAGCTCAAGTTACAGCTTGAGGGCCTTTTGGAGAAGGGAATTATCCATCCTAGTGTATCCCCTTGGGGTGCACTGGTGATCTTCATGAAGAAGAAGGATGGATAATTGTAGTTGTGTATTAGTTACCTCCAGTTGAACAAATTAACGATCAAGATTCATTATCCTCTTCCTCGCATTGATGAATTATTAGATCAAATGAAGGGAGCCACAACACTTTCTAAGATTGATCTCAAGTTATGCTACCATTAGTTGAGCATTTTAGAGGTGGACATTCATAAGACTGCCTTCCGCACGAGATATGGGCACTATGAGTTCATGGTGGTACATTCTGGTTTGACGAACGCCCCTGCAGTGTTCATGAGTTTGATGAATGGGGTATTTAGAACCTTTTTAGATTGCTTCATGCTCATCTTCCTTGATGACATCTTGCTATACTCATGAACATGTGAGGAGCATGAGGGGCACCTTTGATAGCTTCTCTAGTGTCTTCGTGAGCAACAACTTTATGGGAAATTGGAGAAGTTTTCTTTCTTCCAGACAGAGGTGCATTATTTGGGTTATATTATTTCTGGGGAAGGTATCGTAATTGATCCTTCCAAGATTAGAGCCATTATGGATTGGCCAGCACCCACTACAGTGAATGAGGTGTGTAGCTTCATGGGTTTAGCAAGGTACTACTAGAGATTTGTTCAGGACTTCTCTAGGATTGTGCACCCTATCACTTCCCTTCAGAGGAAAGGAAAGAAGTTTTTTTGGATGGACAGATGCAAACAGGCCTTTAGGACACTGAAGGAGTGCTTCACTACACCACCCATTCTTACAGAGCCAGATCCACAGGGTTAGTTCTTTTTTTTCATGGATGCTTCTTTAGTAGGTCTTAGAGGCATGTTGATGCAAGATGGTAGGGTTATAGCTTTTGAGTCTCGCAAGCTCAAGGATCATGATCTTAATTATCCAACCCATGATCTTGAGATTATGGCAGTTGTGCATGCTTTGGTTAGATGGAGACATTTTCTTCTTGGATGGAGATTCACACTTAGGACAGATCATTTGAGTCTTCACCACCTCTTCACGTAGCCCAATCTAAACTCTCATCAGTGGTGTTGGATGGAATTTCTTTATGAGTATAACATGGAGATAGAGCATGTGAAGGGGAAGGAGAATGTGGTAGCAGATTCTCTCAGTAGGCAGAGGCATGTGGCTATGGCCACTATAGTGAGGATAAGATTTACGGAGCAGGATTCTTCAACAACTTCCTCTTGATAGCTTCTACATTACGGCTCGAGTAGAGATAGAGTCACAAAGACCTCTTGAGGGGAAGTTTGATGGTTTAACCTTAGAAGTAGATGGTCTTCTAAGGCACAGAGGTTGGATATATGTTCTCAGAGATGGAGGCTTGAGGCAGGACATCTTAGTAGAGGCGCATCGTGCACCCTATTCAGACCATCCTAGGGTGAAGAAGATGCACACCACTTTACGACAGTTATATCACTGGAAAGGACTTTGTCAAGACGTGGCTCAGTTTGTGTCATGGTGTTTAGAGTGTAAGAGGGTTAAGGTCGAACATCAGCATCCAGCAGGTCTTCTTTATCCTCATGCCATACCAGAATGGAAGTGGGACACCATTTCCATGGATTTCATTGTTGGACTATCTCTATTGAGATATCACCATGATGCCATTATGGTCACGGTTGATAAATTGAAAAAAGTGGCTCACTTTTCTCTAGTGAAGACCAATTATACAGCTAGATCAGTGGCATGAGTATATTTGGATGATATCATCACATTGCACGAGATCCTACAGAAGATCATTTGTGACCGTGATCCTTTTTACACTCCACATTTCTGGACTACCATGAAGTATGTCCTTAGGATGAGAATTAACTTCAGTACAACATATCACCCTAAGAAATATGGACAGACTGAGTGAGTGAGTCAGATTTTGGAGGATATGCTCAAGATGTATGTGATGGATCAGCAGTCTAAGTGGGAGAAGTACCTGTACTTAGTGGAGTTTTCCTATAATAATAGTTTTCATATTTCTATAGGCATGGATCCTTTTCAGGAATTATATGGTAGAGAGTGTAGGACACCCCTTAGCTGGGACATGTTAGAGGATAGAATATCTCTTGGACCAGCTCTTTTACAGAACATGGAGTAGCAGGTAATGTTGATCAGGCAGAGATTGCAGGAGGCATATGACAGGAAGAAGAAGTATGTGGATCAACATAGGATTGATCATAGTTTTGATGTGGGCATGAAGGTGTTCCTTCGTGTCAGGCCACACAAGATCCCTATCCACTATGGAAAAGGTTCCAAGTTAGCTCCTAGATTCATTGGTCCTTTTGAGATTTTGGAGCATATCGGCCCTTTGGCCTACAGTATAGCATTTCCACCCAGCTTGTCTCATGTACATGATGTGTTTCATGTTTTTGTCCTTAGGAGGTAAATTATAGATCCTTCTCATGTGTTGGACTAGACATCATTGTAGGTGTAGGATTAGGGGAAGGTGATAGTGGACCCATCTGTATTATAGATTACATGACCCTGGGCCTTCGAGGTAGAGAGATTGATTAGGTACGGGTACAGTGGGATAGATACGACGAGACTACAGCCACTAGGGAGGATGCCACAGTATTATGAGTGTAGTTTCAACATTTGTTCCAGTGACTTCCAGGAGGAAGTAGAGTCTAAGGGGAGGGGGATGTAGTGCCCACTTCCCTTTGAAACTTTTAGATATTGATTTTGATACTATTGATCATATTATGGACACTATTATGTTTTATTTCAATATCATGGTCAGATGTTAGATCATGGGATTATTATTGATCTAGATTCAGTTGTTATGCATGATGACTACTAGAGACATTTTATATATGTGGTTGATGATATACTATTTGACATGGACATATTATAGATGCTGATGTGGACTTATGATATTGGATATTTTGAGTAGATCTGATATGGTATATTTTGATGATGATATAGTTGATTTATTTAATTAATAATAATGATGTTGGAATTACTGATATTGTTGTGATCTGTGTGTTTGGATGATTTTGAGATATTGTTTATATCATTTTGAATGTTATGATATGGCCATGAGGCCGAAGGAGGTATTTTCATTTTGCAGGTTAAAAATCACAACAATGTGATGCTACTTCAACTACCACTTGAGACCAAGAAACAAACTAGGAAAATTATGGAATAATTTTTTTTTATAGATGAAGAGTCTATAACCAAGTTGCAAGACACTAGTTTGAAACTAAATAGGTTCTAGAACAAATTCTGATTAACCAAATGCAAGATTTCTATTTTTATCTTATAACAAGTTTACAAGGCTCCAATTTGGAGGTTACAAGTTTTACTAAGGTTCAGGGAGAAATTTATCGCCAGACCTGCTCTCTATCAAAGCCTAAAATTCAACTAGATTTTTCATAAAATTAGATTTATCAAAACTTTCCTAAACTAAGCTCATTGGATAGAAAATTTCCTCACCTTTCTAACCATATAAAGAAGTCCTCCTAACTCCTTGTAAAACTCAATTTATGGCCGGGCGAAGTTTTAGGGGAAAATTTCCCCTTGGAGGTCTGTGGGTTAGGGAGAAAATAGAGAAAATTTTCCCAAATGCCACGTGTCATCACGTAATTGGTGCAGGAAAGTGGGCTATGGGGAAAATTTTTAAATTTTTTTCTAAAACCAAAGTCTCAATTTTCCAAAGGAAAATTTTCCTCCATGCCTCCGCACTTGCTCAAATGGCCACGTGGCGCTTTGTGATTGGCCGCAAGCCGGCGGAGGAAAAAGTGAAATTTTCACAAAAGGACAAAAAGTTGAGCTTTCCATTTAGATCCACACACCCCCCTACCACGTGTCAGCACATGATTGGTTGGGGGTCACGGGGTTGCAGGGAAATTTGGGAAAATTTTCCCAAGGCAAACTTTTCAAAAAGTTAAGTTTTTTTTTTTTTTTTTAAAGGGCCTGCCCCTCAAAGGTGCCACATGGAAACTTATGATAGGATGAGAGGTTGGCGGTGCCATGGAAACTTTTTGAAATTTTTTCCAAAGTTCAAAATTTAAATTTTTTCTAAGTTGAATTATTTCATTTTTGGTTTGCGATGGCCATTTTGAAGTAAAACTTCAAATGGCCATAAATTTTGATAGGAAGCTCCATTTTAGAAAAACGAGGACTTTCTGGAAATTTCTCAAATTCCTCTTTGCACAGCAATCATCAATTTTTGAATTTATTGAATTTTATAGGATCAATTTTAAGAAATTGATCTGCAGGGTTTATAATTTTAAAACTAGCAGTTTCCAACTTATAAGATTTAATTCAATTTTGATATTTCTTCTCTTCGACATGTAATTGAACATGAAGGAATGCTATTGGGTGGATTTTAGATTAGTTTTAAGGTTTAATTTATGGATTTAGTTGGAAAGGATATATTTTACATCCTTTGACGGGAAAGTGGTCCAGTAAGTTCAAAAATTGATTTTGTAAAGTTCTAAAATGTCTTTCTCTGTGTTGAGGACAAATTGAATTCCTTATAACATTTTTCATCTAAATAGCATTGTTTCAATACTTAATTTAAGTCATAGATCTGATCTACACATTTATTAGATAAAATTTTAATTGCCAGATTTAGAAAGGAAAAGGAACAAAGTTCATTTATTAACAACTGTAATGATTTATTTGCCACTTCCAAAACATGGTAAACTTATAAAATCTTGTCTAAACAATTAATTTATCCATCTTCTCATTCAAACAATAAGGCAACGTTTGGTATTTCAAATTTTAATAATTACAAGGAACAGAATGTTGTATTTCTCTTCCATACGCATTTTCTTTTCACACATAGAGAACATTTTAAAAAAATAACTCCAATTTAAAGAAAAATTACAATTAAATATAAATCCAACACTGTAATTAAGGAAGGAATATATTTCTTTCATTGATTTTCAACATTACAGCAATAGATAATTTCTTCATTTTAATTTCAATGTGAAATCTACAACTATATGAAAGTCTTTTCTAATACAGAGAATAGAATATTTCATCTTTACATTTCAATTTAACTCAGACTTCCATTTACCATATAATGGCTTCACATTACAAAATTATACAACTCATCCACGTGATGTGGGAAGGGATTACAAGAGTTTGCTCAAAAAGGATGACTGTCAAACTCTATTCTTCTTTCTCCAAATAGTAGCTTGTTGATTTCTTCATTCTTGCAACTTGAATCACAACAAGAAATGGGGAAAGGCAACGCTCTCCACCCAACCAAGACATCCAATGGGAAAAGAGAAGCCATATTTCCCCATTGGCCCCCGAGCCCCAACCATATTGGAATAGAACATGATAAAACAACACATGAAAACATAGCTTCTTCATATATAAGCATATATTTTCATAATTACAAAGAAACACAAACAATGGGGTGTAGTTCTCAACTACAACAAACAATTTCAATCAAACTAAGGCTCCTTCTCCAAGCAAGCAAGCCAACAAGAGAAAGATCTATGGGGGTCTCCTTATGCCTCCCATGTTGGAATTGGGCATCCACCAAAAGCAACCCGCCATAAACTCAATCAAATCCCATAAACCTTATATCTCCCAACCCCTCATTATGCCCCCCCAAATTTATCCCTTATGACCCCCCAAGAAGTAGGAAATGCAAGCTATTTCCTTTCCTAGGTGGATCCCAAACCAAAACTCCCTCCACAAAGAACAATGCCAATGATAATTTCCTTATGCCCCCCCAATTTGAAACCCCATAGTATTCTCTTTTTACACCATGTCCTAGGCATTCTACCCATCCCTCAAAGAATGCAAACACAATACCATTCAATATTTTTCATGCAAGAATGGGAAAACAACAATTTAAAAGAATTATAGCCTACCTCTCCATAATGGAGATTTTCTTTCAAACAGTAGATTCTTTTTCCTCAAATCAGTCCCAAAATAGTAAATGCAAAGCATGCAAATCAGTCCAAGCTCCTTCCACAAGAACAAGCTCCCAATGCAAGAGAAAATTTGACCCCAAGAAGTAAATGGCAAGGTTTCAACAACCTCCAAATGAGGAATAAATTCCATTTTAAAGGAGAGGATGGAAGAGGATGATGTGGATTGCAAGTGATATGCCACATCATTTTTCCTCATCCCAAAATGAAATCACATCAAATGCAAATACATCACAATGAATGTGATTGACAAAATTACTTACATACACAAACTCAACCCATACCCAAAAGGAAAATGCATTTAAAATCTGTAAGGTAAGTGCAATCACTTCCTTCATAAAATCATGCCAAAACATAAAAAAATAAGTTGCTTTTGACTCTAAAAATTATAATCATGGTTGGTGGAGGTTTTTGAGAGGTGTGGGACAAGTTTAACTTATCCCACAAGCCTCCAAATTTGTCCTTCAAGGCCAAATTCGAATTTCAAAGAGGAAGGAGTGTTTGACCTTCCAAAATCAGCCTTACAAACTCTTACACAACCCATACTTGGTAACTTAGACACTCTTCTAAAATGCATTAACTTCTGTGACATTTATTTATGACAACCTCTTCACATAAGATTTATTTAATTACCATAAGGTTATAAAATATATAAATCAAATTTTACTTTCAACCAAGGCAAAAAAATTTAATTTCACATTCCACATCCCATTTAATTAAATTAAATTTTAACTATATGACTCCCACATAATACTATCATATTTAAATAATTACAATAAAGGCACATTACAAAATAAAGTACACACAAAAATAAATAAAAAAAAGGGAACACATAATAAACATACACACATATGCCCCATGGTCACAAAAGTGGAAAACCTAACACAACACAACACACAAATCAACACAGTTGCCATGGTGACCTTGTTGATTTTACACTGAATTCCAATACGGTTAGTCTCCAGTCCCTTGACATTGTTGTGATTTTTAACCTGCAAAATGTAAAATACCCCTTCGGCCTCGTGGCCATATCAGAACATCCAAATGATATAAGCAACATTTAATTATTAAATCTAAATCACAACAATATCAAGAATTTAACATTTATCTTTTAAATTCAATTGCAACTATATCATCATCCAATAGATCTCTATACTAGAGCTATTTAAAATCTCAATGTCACATGTCCAAAATTAAAAGCAATGTGATATCCATGTCAACCAGTATATCCTCATCAATAAAATAACAATAGTGTGTCAATGATCATCAAGAAAAATATCTATATCCAGATCAATACTAATCCAGGATCTAATATCTAACCATCATACTAATCAAAACATAATAGTGTTCATAATAATCCCTGATACATCATACTACATCAAAACATAATAATATCTAAAATATGATCAATAGTGTCATGATCAGTTATCTAAACAGTGTCAAAGGAGAGTTGGCACTACATCCCCCTCCCCTTAGACTTGACTTCCTCTCGGAAGTCACTGGAACAAATTTGGAAACTGCACTCGTAAAGCAGTAGCATCCTCCCAAGTGGCTGCAGTCTCATCATATATGTCCCACTGCACTCATACCTAATCAATCTCTCTACCTCAAAGGCCCAGGTTCCTACGATCGATGATATGAATGGGCTCCACCATCACCTGCCCTTGATCTTGTACCTACAATGATGTCTAATCCAGCATATGAGAAGGATCTGTGATGTATCTCCTAAGAACAGAAACATGAAACACATCATGTACATGAGACAAGATGGGTGGCAATGCTAGACGGTAAGCCAATGGGACGATACGCTCCAAGATCTGAAAAGGTCCAACGAACCGAGGAGCTAACTTAGAACCTTTTCCATAACAGATCGGGCTCTTATGTGGCCTAACATGAAGGAAAACCTTCATGCCCACATCAAAATTACGCTCGGTTCTATGCTGATCAACGTACTTCTTCTGCCTATCCTGTGCCTCATGTAATCTCTTCCTGATCAACACTAACTACTACTCCATGTCCTGCAAAAGAGCTGGTCCAAGAGATACTCTATCCTCCAACCTGTCCCAACTAAGGGGTGTCCTACACTCCCTACCATATAAGGCCTGAAAAGGAGCCATGCCTATAGAACTCTGGAAACTATTATTGTAGGAAAATTCCACAAGATACAGATACTCCTCCCACTTAGACTGCTGATCCATCGTGTACATCCTGAGAATATCCTCCAATATCTGATTCACCCTCTCAGTCTGTCCATCCATCTTAGGGTGATAAGCTATGCTAAAGTTAATCTTCGTCCCGAGAACATACTGCATGGTAGTCCAGAAATGTGAAGTGTATAAAGGATCACGGTCACAAATGATCTTCCGCGGGATCCCATGTAACCTGACGATCTCATCCAAGTAGACACATGCCACTGCGCTAGCTTTATATGTGGTCTTTATCAAAGAAAATTGAGCTACTTTTTTCAATTTATCAACCGTGACCATGAT
Source organism: Taxus chinensis (assembly GCA_019776745.2). Classification (NCBI taxonomy): domain Eukaryota; kingdom Viridiplantae; phylum Streptophyta; class Pinopsida; order Cupressales; family Taxaceae; genus Taxus; species Taxus chinensis. The sequence continues at coordinate 488,527,360 of CM034149.1, read as the reverse complement.
GGCATCTCAACATCAGTAACCCAACAATGAAATCCATGGAAATGGTGTACCATTTCCACTCCGGTATAGCATGAGGATAGAGAAGGCCAACTGGATGTTGATGCTCGACCTTCACTTTCTGGAACTATAAATAACATGAAACAAACTGAGCCACGTCCTTGTGAAGTCCTCTCCAGTGATATAACTGTCTCAAGGTGGCGTGCATCTTCTTCACCCCAGGATGGGCTGAAGAAGGTGCATGATGTGCCTCTGTCAAAATGTCTTGCCGCAAGCCTCTGTCTCTAAGAACATAAATCCGACCTCTGTACCTGAGAAGACCATCTGCCTCTAGTGAGAAACCATCAAATTTCCCCTCAAGGGGTCTCTGGGACTCAATCTCTGCTCGGGCTGTAATGTAGAAACTGTCAAGAGGAAGCTGCTGAAGGATCTTGCTCCATAAATCTGTGCGCACTGAAGTAGCCATGCTCAAATGCCTCCGTCTGCTGAGAGCATCTACAACCACATTCTGCTTCCATTTCACATGCTCTATCTCCATGTCGTACTCACAAAGCAAGTCCATCCAATGTCTCTGACAAGTGTTTAGATTGGGCTGTGTGAAAATGTGGTGAAGACTCAAATGATCTATCCTAAGTGTGAATCTTCGACCAAGAAGAAAGTGTCTCCATCAAACTAAGGCATGCACAACTGCCGTAAGCTCAAGATCATGGGTAGGATAATTAAGCTCATGATCCTTGAGTTTGTGAGACTCAAAAGCTACAACTATTCCCTCCTGCATAAGAACACCTCCAAGGCCTACCAACAAAGCATCTGTGTATACAAAGAACTCACCATGTGGATTTGGAACTGTAAGAATGGGTGCTGAAGTGAGATAATCCTTCAGTGTCCTGAAGGCCTTCTCACACCTGTCTACCAAACAAACTTCTTCCTTTTCTGCTGAAGGGAAGTGATGGGGTGTGCTATCCTAGAGAAATCATGAACAAATCTCCTATAGTAACCTGCTAACCCCATGAAGCTGCGCACCTCTGTCACTGTAGTGGGTACTGGCTAATCCATAATGGCTCTAATCTTGGAAGGATTAACTACGATTCCTTCACCTGAGATGATATGGCCCAAGTACTAAATCTCTGACTGAAAGAAAGCACACTTCTCCAAGTTCCCGTAAAGTTTTTGTTATCCAAAATTCAGCCCCTAGGGTAATTTTCATAACATGCATCAGATTATTCAGTCTCGAGTAAATAGATTGATTCAAGGCCCAAAATCATGTTTTTTGGGGCCCCCTCAGCTTCTTTCTAACCCTCCTATCTAAGAAGAAAACCCAACAGGTTAGAAAAGGTGAAAAAATTGCAGAAAACCAAGCTTGGGGCCGAAAAAATGAAGAAAATTGGCTAAGTCCTAGTCCAGGTAGTCTGGGACAGTTGGGACGTCAGAGCACGAATCGGCTGAAAAGCCGCCAGGTGGTCCGCACAGCAATTGTGACGTTGGGACATGCAAGACGTGAAAATTCAAACCGGCCGAAAGAGGGAGAAAATTGCCTAAGTATTGTTTCACGCAGTCTGGGACATCCGGGCCAAAAGTACGCGCGGGACGCGGATCGGCCGGTTTGGCACAAGTCAGTCCATTTCGGGCGGTTCGCAGGATTTTGTCCCAGGCAGTCTAGGATAGTTGGGAGAAAAGTATGTGGAGGATGCAAACCAGCTAGTTTGGCTGAAATAGAGGACTTTCAGTTTGGGACATCCGGGAAAAAAGTATGTGTGGGATGTGAAAAGCTGAAGGAGCCGAGAGCTAATCAAATCTCGCCACGTGTCTTCACCACAAAGAGGAACAAGGAAGCCCGAATCGGGCAGTTCGGAGAAATTTGTCCCAGATAGTTTGGGACATCTGGGCCAAAAGTACACGTGGGACATGAAAAGGTGAAGTGGCTGAAAAGAGACAAGGAGGCCCGCAGATGAATCGCAGCGTGACACGTGTCACAAGGGGAAGCGTCAAGGAAATTGGCTAGGTGTTTTTTGGCCAAAAAATTTCAAAGGGCAAGGTTTGAAGGGTTGGCCCGAGCTAATAGACACAGGACATGTGTCCTAAGGTGGGGGAGTTCGGAGCCAGGGAAAGACTTAGGAAAATTTGACAAAAGTCTTGGGCCAAAAAATTAAAAGATAAGGATGACCCCGCGCCCCGTCCTCCAACCAGATCACACCATAAGTCCTAAGTGGTGAGGGTACGGGGAAAAAAAATGAAATTTTTTCCCAAAGTATAAGAAAAGTCAAAATTTTCAAGGAAAACCTGAGGAAGGGGAAGGAGAGAGAATTGCGCAGCCAATCAGAGCCCGACACGTGTCATCCAAGTGGCAGAGCACGGGAAAAAATTCAAAATCTGTTTTGGCTTTTTTTTTGCCCTAAATCTTCAGATCGCTATAACTTTCGATCCAGAGTTCGGATTTTCGCGTTCTTTATATCAATAGAAAGCTGGTGAAATTCTTTGCACGATTCCGGGGTCAATCTTACATTTTGGTTCAGTTTGGAGAGACAAAATCAAGAAACGTATCTGGCGCATGGTAATGGCTAGAACTGACGTTTCAACAACCAGTTTTAATGCACATGGGTCACATTCTTCTTTAGCATGGCCAGAAGTGATGTTTTAACCACCGATTTTAATGAAGAATGTGTTTTGTTCAATGGTTGGGCTACTTGCACATTTTCCTATGTTTTCTCTCTCCTGTGCTCGACCCATGCATTGTATAAAGCCAGATTTGGCTCATTTTCTAAAAAAGTAGTTGTTCATCTTTTCAGCTCGGCCCTCCCTTCTTTTCTTCTCCAGGGTTGAAAATGGAGTTCAAACCGCCTCCCCTTCTCTGTAATGGAATTTTTGCCTTTTACCATTAAAATGATGTTCTGTGCAAACTTCTGGAGCAACAAAAAACGTGTTTTGTGATGCATCTGTCCATCCCTGCTCATTCTTTTGCTTGTTCTCTTCTTGCCTCTCTTCATTGCAGGTATTTGTGCATGTTCTAATGTTCATTACAGGTCTGGAGCTGTGTTCATGGAGTTTTGGGACATTTTCTGTGTGAAATCTATCCTTGGGTCTGTGATGTGTCTGTCCATCCTTCCCATTGCTCACCTCTCTTTGTTCCATGGCAGTTTTGATAGATGTTCAACATTTTCCTTCTCTGGTGTATCACCGTTTTAGTGTAGGCTCTGTTTTTCCCTTTTCTCTCTCTCTCTCTGTCTCCTTGGCATGGTTAGATTAGGATTAGATTAGCTTTCCTACACTCGAATAGCTTGTGGCAGGTAGTTTAGGAGCAGGAACTGGCCTTCTCTGGAGATTCCTTTCTCATATTTGCGAGTCCCACACTTAGAGAAAGGATTCAATGTTGTGCAATCACACTGGATGCGATCATCATCTAGGGGTGTTGTGAATTTGCATCAATAGTTTTGGCATGCCCGGTGGGACCTTAGAGGTCTTCCACTTCATATTTTTTAGGTTGGTGTGTTCCTGTGAAGATTTCAGCCTTTGGAGGCACTTGCAAACACATCTGGTGACTCCATCTAATCAACAACCCATTTCTGAAGTTGCAGACTTGTTTTTCATCCATTCCCATCCATTCTTCTTTCCATCCCTTTCATTCTTTTCCATTCCATGAATTTGTGCAATCATGACTTCATTTCCATCATGGAACTCACATTTACAACAGCATCAATGTTTCCCACCTCCAACATGTTTTTTAAATCCTCCAAATCAGCATGCATACCCATATGAGCAGCAATACCAAAATCAGTTTGGCTATGGAGCTTTCCAAGAGCAAGAGTATGCATATAATGAAGACCATCAGATGCAAGATGCTGGTCTGTTGGAGAAAATCCAAAAGATGGAGGTAAAGATGGTGCAGTCCAGAGCAACAGCTCAAATGAGAGCTTTCAGAATTGGTTGCAGGACTCCTTGTCCATGGGGAGGCCCTTTTCCAAGACACTTCAGCCCTCAGGAGAAGCTGGACTTCATGATGAAGATGCTGCCCCAACTTGCACAATGGACAACAGAAATAGAGGCCTATACACTTGTTATTGAACAACCTTGTCAATGGGTAAGTTCTACACCATCATCTGGTTTTTCTTTCCATTACTCAAGCAGCAGCACCTCATTTGGAATTGCAAATTCTAAATTCCCCATCTGTTGTCCCAAATGTTGATCCCATGTCTCCACCTCTCAGTCTTCCACCACACCTCAATTCTTCTTTTCTTTTTCCTTTCAAACAGTCATCCCCTCCACAAGAGCTAAAATAAATACGCTCTCCCCCAAAGAAACAAGAGGTTTCATCTCCTCTACCACCACAAAAAATTGCCAAATCAATCAAGTTTCAACCCACCCCTCCTCTTGCATTCCCAATTCCATGTGGGGAAGAAGAAATTACAAAAATTGGCCATAAAGGACAGCAAGAAGAGGATCCCAACAGAAAATAAATAACAGACAACTTGAGGGTTTGGGCTGCCAAATTTGGGATGACAAAGATCCCCTTGATGGTTAAACCTACAGAAGAGGCTAAGGTTGAACAAATGGTGGTTAAGACCAATTTTGTGGCAGCAGAAGAAGATAAAAAAGAAGAAGCAGATCAGTAGTCAGTTTGCTCAGAAAGTAGTGTCCATGTTGGCACTCTATTTGAAGGGAATGCTGATTCAATTCAAGTTGCACAATCAGCCATAAAGGAAGAAAGCTTAGAAGAAGATCTTGCAGTCCCAACTTGTCCTCTAGAGTAGCAGATTGAAGAGTTTGACTTGACAAACTTCATGCTGGAGGAAGAGTTCAATCAAGAGCAATATTGTCTTCAAGTAGTAGAGAAAGGAGAAGCTTCTCTAGATCCAAAAAAAGAGCAGTACATTCTAGTTGTGGAGGAGAAAAGTGTAGATCCAAAGGCTTTGAGCACAAAGCAGGTTTTAGAAGAACCTTTAGTTCTTCTTTCTGCTTCATCTCTCTCAAGTTCTAGTACTGAAGAGGAGTTTGATCTCTCAAACTCAATGTTGGAGGATGAAAGAAACCATGGTGATCAAGTTGTAGATCAAGAGAACACCATGGGAGAGGTTGAACATTTGCAGCACGATAGCAATGAGGTAGTTTATCTGTCAAATTTGGAGGACTGTTTTGATGGAGAAGAGCCGGTTGAGTTTCCACCATTCTCTCTTTCATCATCCACATTCCAAACACTTGAGTCTGCTATCATGAAGGACAACATTCATTTGCAGCAGCCTGCATCTTATAGCAGCTCTTTGGAACCAAGATTGGAAGATTTTAATCTTTTATGTTCTTCATTGGAGGAAGAGAAAGGACAGAGGAATTTCACCATTTCTTCCACACCATCCATTCAGGAGGGTCTACAAGAGAACTCCATTCTTGGAGTTGAAAATCAGAATTATGGGCATACTCAACGGATCAAACCTTGCCCAATCAGGTATTTGGCTTTATTGGAGTCAAAGGAGAAGTCACAACCAGTCATGCTTGCTTCTGAGCATGAGAATGAGCTACAAAGTACCAAGGATCAGCTGTCACACCTCTTCAATCCAAATGCAGAGCAACTAAAAGAAGTATTGGATTCACCTTCAGCTGATACCTTGATGATTTGGGTGGAAGACCAGCTTCTTGTTGATTTTCCACTCATCCTAACAGCCATGATCAGCTCCAAATCAATTGCATGGCTGCCACTTTTGAGAAAGGAAGCTATTTCTCACAACCAATTGCAGGGTTTGTTTAGCTTGCCTTTGCTTCCGTTAGAGTAGAGTAGAGTAGGTTTTCTTTCAGTAGAAGAAGTGCTTGTGCACACTCTGCATGTTCCATTTGGAGCATGTATGATTTTCAGTTCTGTACATAGTTTTTGTGGTGCTGGTTTTGCTCCTGCACAGTCCATTTTAGTGGCATTTTGGTGAGAACGACTCCATATCAGTGGGTTTCCAAGTGGCTCAAGGATACAGGTTTTCAAAGTTCAGATCAGTTTGCAGGTTACAACTCATGACTCCATGCCCAATGGATGCTTCAGGAAACTGGTAACTTCATCTAGCAGGTAGATGACCCTGCTAAGTTGCCAAAACTGTTATCCAAAATTCACGCCCCAGGGTAATTTTGATAACATGCATCAGATTATTCAGTCCTGAGCAAATAGATTGATTCAAGGCCCAAAATCATGTTTTTTGGGGCCCCCTTGGCTTCTTTCTAACCCTCCTATCCAAGAAGAAAACCCAACAGGTTAGAAAAGGTGAAAAAATTACAGAAAACCAAGCTTGGGGCCGAAAAACTGAAGAAAATTGGCTAAGTCCTAGTCCAGGTAGTCCGGGACAGTTGGGACGTCGGAGCACGAATCGGCCGAAAATCCGCCAAGCGGTCCGCGCAGCAATTGGGACGTCAGGATGCACGGGATGCGAAAAGGTGAACCAGACGAAAGAGGGAGAAAATTACCTAAGTCTTATTTCGCGCAGTCTAGGACATCCGGGCCAAAAGTACGCGCAGGATGCGGATCGGCCGGTTTGGCGCAAGTCAGTCCATTTCGGGCGGTTTGGAGGATTTTGTCCCAGGCAGTCTGGGATAGTTGGGACAAAAGTATGTGAAGGACGCGAACCGGCTGGTTCGGCCGAAATAGAGGACTTTCAGTTTGGGACATCCGGGACAAAAGTACGCATGGGACGCGAAAAGCTAAAGGAGCTGAGAGCCAATCAAATCTCGCCACATGTCTTCGCCACAAAGACGAACAAGGAAGCCCGAATCGGGTGGTTCGGAGAAATTTGTCCCAAAAAGTTTGGGACATCTGGCCCAAAAGTACACATGGGATGTAAAAAGGTGAAGTGGCCGAAAAGAGACAAGGAGGCCCACGGACGAATCGCAGCGTGACACGTGTCATAAGGGGGAAGCGCAATGGAAATTGGCTAAGTGTTTTTTGGCCAAAAAATTTCAAAGGGCAAGGTTTGAAGGGTCGGCTCGAGCTAATAGACACAGGATACGTGTCCTAAGGTGGGGCAGTTCGGAGCCAGGGAAAGACTTTGGAAAATTTGACAAAATTCTTGGGCCAAAAAATTAAAAGAAAAGGATGACCCCGCGCCCCGTCCTCCAACCAGATCATGCCACGTGTCCCAAGTGGCGGGGGCGTGGTGAAAAAAAAATGGAAAATTTTCCCAAAGTATAAGAAAAGTCAAAATTTTCAAGGAAAACCTACAGAAGGGAAGGAGAGAGAATTGCGCGGCCAATCAGAGCCCAACACATGTCATCCAAGTGGCAGAGTGCGGGAAAAAATTCAAAATCCGTTTTGGCCTGTTTTTTGCCCTAAATCTTCAGATCGCCATAACTTTCAATCCAGAGCTCAGATTTTTGTGTTCTTTATATCAATGGAAAGCTGGTGAAATTCTCTGCACGATTCTAGGGTCCATCTTGCATTTTGGTTCAGTTTGGAGAGATAAAATCAAGAAACATCTCTGGCATGTGGTAATGGCCAGAACTGACATTTCAACAACCAGTGTTAATGCACATGGGTCGCATTCTTCTTCAGCATGGCCAGAAGTGATGTTTCAACCACTGATTTTAATCAAGAATGCGTTTTGGTCAATGGTTGGGCTGCTTGCATGTTTTCCTACATTTTCTCTCTCCTGGGCTCGACCCATGCATTGTATAAAGCCAGATTTAGCTCATTTTCTAAAAAAGTAGTTCATATTTTCAGCTCGGCCCTTCCTTCTTTTCTTCTCCAGGTTTGAAAATGGAGTTCGAACCACCTCCTATTCTCTGTAATGGCATTTTTTCCTTTTACCATTAAAATGATGTTCTGTGCAAACTTCTGGAGCAACAAAAAACATGTTTTGTGATGCATCTGTCCGTCCCTGCTCGTTCTTTTGCTTGTTCTCTTATTGCCTCTCTTCATTATAGGTATTTGTGCATGTTCTAATGTTCATTACAGGTCTGGAGCTGTGTTCATGGAGTTTTGGGACATTTTCTGTGTGAAATCTATCCTTGGGCCTGTGATGCGTCTGTCCATCCTTCCCATTGCTCACCTCTCTTTGTTCCATGGAAGTTTTGATAGGTGTTCAACATTTTCCTTCTCTGGTGTATCACCGTTTTAGTGTAGTCTGTATTTTTCCCTTTTCTCTCTCTTTGTCTCCTTGGCATGGTTAGATTAGGATTAGATTAGCTTGCCTGCACTAGAATAGCTTGTGGCAGGTAGTTTAGGAGCAAGAACCAGCCTTCTCTGGAGATTCCTTTCTCATATTTGTGAGTCCCACACTCAGAGAAAGGATTCAATGTTATGCAATCACACTGGATGCTAGAGTGATCAAACTAGAAATCTGATCATCATCCAGGGGTGTTGTGATTCTGCATCAACAGCTACTACTCACAAAGACACTGAAGAGCCCGACGAAGGTTCCCCTCATACTCCTCACGTGTACGTGAGTAAATTAGAATGTCATCAAGAAAAATGAGCACAAAGTGATCTAAAAAGGTCCTGAATACCCCATTCATCAAACTCATAAACATTGCAGGGGCATTTGTCAAACCGAAAGGCACCACTGTGAACTCATAGTGCCCATACCTCGTATGAAAAGAAGTCTTATGGATGTCAGCCTCTGTAATCCTCAAATGATGGTACCCAGACTTGAGATAGATCTTAGAGAACACCGTGGCTCCCTTCATTTGATCAAACAAGTCATCGATGAGAGGAAGAGGATAACGATTCTTGATTGTTACCTTATTCAACTAGTGGTAGTCTATGCACAACCACAAAGATCCATCCTTCTTCTTTACAAATATAACCGGTGCACCCCAAGGGGATACAATAGGATGGATAAGGCCTTTCTCTAAAAGGCATTACAGCTACAACTTGAGCTCACAGAGCTCTGGGGTGGTCATCTGATAAGGAGCTCGTGAGATAGGCTCTATTCCTGGAACCAGATCAATATGGAAATCAATCTCACGTGGGGGTGGCATCCCCGGTAGCTCCCCTGGGAAAACATCTACACACTCTCTCAAAATGGGATGGTCATCTAGTGATGGCCCACTAGATACATCCTCTGTTCGGTCACTGACTGTGATTGCATACATCTGACAACCCCGACGCACACACCGCTTGAGCTGCATAGCAGAAATGGTGTGAATAGAAATAGGTCTCCTGACTCCTGTAATCACCGACTCAACTCCAAGATCGTCTGGACAAGATATAGTCTTGTGATAGCAATCCACCCTAGCGCTATGTGTAGATAGCCAATCCATGCATAAAATGACTCCATACGATCCCAAAGGAATTATGTGGAGATCTGAAGTGGTGGTGAAAGGTCCATAGTTAACAACACACTCCTTTACTAAGGAGTCTACAGAGACTTTGGCTCCTGAAGCCATGTCGACAACCCAACTATGACCCTGTCTAATAGCCACCAGCTTGCATCGCTCTACCAAGGATGGTGCAATAAATGAATCAGGAGAACCAGAATTAAACAATATAGAAGTAGTAACACCTCCAATGCTACCTGTAGTCTCAATTACTATGCTCTGGTGCTCAGCCTGGTGGTTCTCAACCACTGCACAGATCCTGTGACTCCATCCCATGTCTTTGACTGTAGGCTCTGAGATGGGTGTCTTACCCTTATTAGGGTTCTAGGGGAAATCTCTCCAAAAGTGTCCCACTACTCCACACCCGAAGTAACCCCCCGAACCTCTCTAAGGAGCGGCACTGCCAGAAGGTGCCCTAGAGGTAGGTGTTATCCAAAATTCACCCCCAAGGGTAATTTTGATAACATGCATCAGAATATTCAAGTCCCAGGCAAGTAGATTAATTCAAGGCCCAAAATCATGTTTTTGGGGTCCCCTCGGCTTCTTTTTAACTCTCCTGTCCAAGAAGAAAACCCAACAGGTTAGAAAAGGGTGAAAAAATTACAAAAAACCAAGTTTGGGGCCGAAAAAAAGTAATAAAATCGGCTAAGTCCTAGTTCAGGCAGTCTGCAGGACAGTTGGGACGTCGGGACGTGTGGGACGTGAAAAGCTGAATCGGCCGAAAAAATTAAGCAAATTGCCTAAGTCTTGTTTAGCGCACTTTGGGACAGTTGGGACAAAAGTACACGCAGGACGCGGATCAGCTGGTTTGGCGCAAGTCAGTCCATTTCGGGCGGCTTGGAGAGATTTGTCCCAGGTAGTCCAGGACAGTTGGGAGAAAAGTACGCGGAGGACATGAACCAGCCGATTCAGCTGAAGCAGAGGACTTTCGTTTGGGACATCCGGGCCAAAAGTACGCGAAGGATGTGAAAAGCTGAAAGAGCCAAGAGCCAATGGAATCTTTCCACGTGTCTTCGCCGCAAACAGGAACAAGGAAGCCCGAATCGGGCGGTTCGGAGAAATTTGTCACAGATAGTTTGGGACATCCGGGCCAAAAGTACGCGGAGGACATGAAAAGGTGAAGTGGCTGAAAAGAGACAAGGAGGCCCGTGGATGAATCAGAAAATGCCACGTGTCAGGGGGAAAATGACTCGAAGAATTTGCTAAGTGTTGGCCGGAAATTTCAAAGGGCAAGGTTTGAAGGGTCGAGCCGAGCCAATAGACATAGGACACGTGTCCTAAGGTGAGGGGAGTTCAGAGCCAGGGAAAGACTTAGGAAAATTTGACAAAAGTCTTGGGCCAAAAAATTAAAAGACAAGGATGACCCCACGCCCCATCCTCCAACCAGATCACGCCACGTGTCCCAAGTGGTGGGGGCGCGGGGAAAAAATGGAAAATTTTCCAAAGTTATAGAAAGTCAAAATTTTTAAAGGAAAACCCGCAGAAAGGTGGAGGAGAGAGAATTTCTCAGCCAATCAGAGCCCAACATGTGTCATCCAAGTGGTAGAGCGTGGGAAAAAATTCAAAATCTGTTTTTGCCTGTTTTTGCCCTAAATCTTTAGATCGTCATAACTTTCGATCCAGAGCTCAGATTTTCACGTTATTTATATGAATGGAAAGCTGGGGAAATTATCTACATGATTCTAGGTTCAATCTTTCATTTTGGTTCAGTTTGGAGAGAGAAAATCAAGAAATGTCTCTGGCATGTGGTAATGGCCAGAACTGACGTTTCAACAACCAGTTTTAATGCACGTGGGTCGCATTCTTCTTCAGCATGGCCATAAGTGGTGTTTCAACCACTGATTTTAATGAAGAATGCATTTTGGTCAATGGTTTGGCTGCTTCCACGTTTTCCTATGTTTTCTCTCTCCTGGGCTCGACCCATGCATTGTATAAAGCCAGATTTCACTCATTTTTAGGTGGTTCATCTTTTCTACTCTGCCGCTCCCTTCTTTTCTTCTCTAGGGTTCAAAGTGGAGTTAAAACCTCCTCCCTTGCTCTATAATGGTGTTTTTTGCATTTTACTATTGAAATGATGTTCTGTGTAAACTTCTGAAGCAACAAAAACATGTTTCATGATGCATCCGTCCATCCTTGCTTGTTTTTGCTTGTTTTCTTCTTGCCTCTCTTCATTGCATGTATTTGTGCATGTTTCAATGTTCATTGTAGGTTTGGAGCTGTGTTCATGGAGTTTTGGGACATTTTCTGTGTGAAATCTATCCTTGGGCCTATGATGCATCTGTCCATCCTTCCCATTGCTCACCTCTCCTTGTCCCATGGCAGTTTTGATAGATGTTCAACATTCTCCTTCTCTGGTGTATCACCGTTTTAGTGTAGGCTCTATTTTTCCCTTTTCTCTCTCCCTCTGTCTCCTTGGCATGGTTAGATTAGGATTAGATTAGCTTGCCTGCACTGGAATAGCTTGTGGCAGGTAGTTTAGCAGTATGAACCAGCCTTCTCTGGAGATTCCTTTCTCATATTTACGAGTCCCACACTCAGAGAAAAGATTCAATGTTGGGAAATCACACTGGATGCTAGAGTGATCAACCCAAAAATCTGATCAACATCTAGGGGTGCTGTGATTTTGCACTAACAGTAGGTGCTGTGAATCCTGATGATCCAGCTATAGTCTGTTATGGCCTCTGTGGTCGAGCTCCTACCGACTGAGCTCTAGCTCCACCCTGTGTCCAGGTGGGTCCCCTAGGAGGAGGCCCCATACTGTGACCTCTCTGTACATCAACTCTCTGAGGAGGCCTAAATGGTGGGTGAGACTGCTGCTGCTGCTGCTATGGTCTGAAAGATGACTACAAAGAATGCTGACCACCACGAGAAGGAGGAGCTAAACCCCTCGATCTACTATCCTGTAAGTGCTGAATACGGCTCTTGACCCAGTCTCTAGCCTGCTGGGTTTTACCCTGAGTCTCCTCTGCAATGTAGGCCTTCTCAATGGCCTCTGCTAATGTCTATGGGCAGTGGATCCGAATTGCACCTCCAATGTCTATATTAAGGCCCCCAATGAACCTATGGATCCATACCTGCTCATCCTGCATGCAATCAACATACTGTAACAGGTCCAGGAACCTACTCTCATACTCGGCCACTGTAAGGGAAGCCTGTCGAAGGTCGTGGAAATCATCGATCCTCTGCTATATGAATCTCCCTGGCAAGTATCTACTCTTGAATCTCTCCTCAAACAACTCCCAAGTGACTATCTCTGAATATATATGGAGCTTCTACTCCTCTGTCCTCCACCATACTCCAGCTCCATCCTTTAGTAGATGGATTGCAACACGAGCTTTTGTGTTGCTAGAACAAGGACATAGCTTGAAGCAACCATTCAAGCTAACCAACCAGGCCTCTACCTGGAATCCTCCTATGTCACTAGAATATTGTGATGGCCTAAGCTTCAGGATCTCCCTAATGTTATCCGTAGCTATGGTCTGATGGCCCCTGGGCCTCTCTGCCTTCCTGTCCCTGAGCTTAGGGCTCCGAGACCTCTCTCTCTATCCTGAAATATGGTCACCATGTCCCCTCAAAGGAGACTCTGCTCTACCTGACTCTCCATGAAAATTCTCTCCTCCATCTTCCTCACCATGTGGAGGAGGTGCATGTACCTCAATGGAAGTATCTTTGTCCTATCTGCCTGAGCACCCTCCTACTGATCCTCCACATAAGGTGGCATTAACATCCTGAAGGGTCTGTAAAATCTGTGGTAGGATAGCTACTAAACCCTGGTCTGGTGGTGGTGGTGGTGGTGGTGGTGGTGACTCTAAGCCTCTGTGAACATTCCTCCTACTCTGTTTGAGCTCCTTGCAAAGACCAGAATGGGAGTTAGTTCATTACCTCGAGTTTCCTTCAATTTTCTAAGTGTACTAAAATGTTCAATTTTCAATTATTTTTGTTTTCTAGATTATCAATTTGCTAGTTTTAGGTTTCAAGTCTCAATGTTTTGAGTGTGCCCAATATTCCAAGCTTTTTAACCTTCTCTTTGACACCAAGTGTGATGCCTGCTTCAACTACCACTTGAGACAAAGAAACAAACTAGGATAATTATGGAATAATTTTTTTTATAGAGGAAGAGTCTACAACCAAGTTGCAAGACACTAGTTTGATACTAAATAGGTTCCAGAACAAATTCTAATTAACCAAACACAATATTTCCATTTTTATCTTATAACAAGTTTACAAGGCTCCAATTTGGAGGTTACAAGTTTTACTAAGGTTCAGGGAGAAATTTATCTCTAGGCCTGCTCTCTATCAAGCCCTAAACTTCAACTAGATTTTTCACAACCTTAGATTTATCAAAACTTTCCTAAACTAGGCTCATTAGATAGGAAATTTCCTCACCTTTCTAACCATATAAAGAAGTCCTCCTAACTCCTTGTAAAACTAAAGTTATGGCCATATGGAGTTTTAGGGGAAAATTTCCCCTTGGAGGTCCACGGGTTAGGGAGAAAATAGAGAAAATTTTCCCAAATGCCACATGTCATCACGTGACTTGTAACACCCTAAACTGTTGTTACTTCCTCCTGAGCATTCAAGTGTTGATATGTGATTTCTTTTGTAAAAGGATGTGTTCCTTTGATTGTGAAGTCATGCTTGATATGGACTGTATCTTCTTTGAAATTGTAGATCTTTGACTGAGTCGGAATATGATTGGAATCTTTTATTTCTTTCATTTTACACCTGAGTTTAATCTGATCTTGGAATGAATTATGGAGTTATCCATCTATAAGACCCAGCCTTGGATCAGTGGCATTGATCCAAGTGATGCTTTAAGTTTATTCGGGATGAACTAAAATTATAGACCTTACGAAGGTAGCAAGGTCTGAATGTGTTGAATAAGCTATTCCGGAGTCTAACTCAGGCTGATCGTGTTAAATGAATTGGTTCCTGATATCGTAATATCAGGAAGGTCTTGATCATGGGCCAGGTAATAAATTCAAATACATTTATTCCACTAGCCTATTGGCAGTACAGGAGTGAATCTTGTTCGTGAATGTATGTTTGTAGGTTCTTTTTCTGAGCATTTGAAATATTAGACCTAAACTGGATTTATTAAGGTTAGTAACCTAAAACTAAACTATGATCTATGGGTTAGATTAGTGTTAATCTAACCTAGGCCTAAGCTATAAGCTAAATGTTCTAAGTTAGTAACTTTGTGCTATGGAGGTTAGACTAAGTTGCATCTTAAATCCTAACCTATGTTACTAACCTAACTAATGAACAAGGAGGAAAGGGGACCTATGAAAGGGTGCGAGCCATGGGCGGTAGTTTCTATGGCATTAAATAGATAGATAAGCATGAAGGACAGGTAATTTGGTAGAAGTTTAAACGGCTAGCAAGAGCCGATGTGGCAGAGTCGCCAAAGTTAGATATGGTATTTGAATTTCATTTGTCCATCGCCAACTATGGCGGTCGGTGGAAATGGAGATTGAGCGGGAAATTTGTAGTAAATGCAATTAATGAACTTGGTCTTCGAGCTCGGGTTTCACGGGAAGGCATGTAAAATGGAAAACTGATAGTTTGTTTGGTTTTTCATGCGCTTTGGTTTTCCCTCTGTCTGATCACTAGTTCTTCGTACCAGTCTACTTGGTGTTGCATAGAAAAAATGAGTGTAACTCGCTCTTTTCTCTGTCAAGGAAATTTTATAAGGCATGAAAATAACGAGTTATTGTTGTTGAATCTAACGTGGAAAAAGAGGAGAAGGCACGAGCTCTTTCAGTGGTCTTCTTCGGATTTTTTTAAAGCAAATAACCAGGCATGTTAGGCTCTAACTTTTAAAGATCTTGCTTTCTTTCAAATGATTTCATTAGAACAACTTTGTTCAAATGATTTTTGGGTTCAGTTGGTTTTTATGGTAGCATTGTGTGATTTAGTTGCTGTATTTTCTTAACCAAATCGATTTTTCAAGTAAACCCTTGATGGGTGTGCATTTTGTTTCGAACGGATGTATTACCTTGCTGTGTTTTGCATTCCGGTTGGATTTTGAGGAAATGTTGTAGGGAAAATATATGAATTTGACTCTGTAGGAGTTTAAGAATAGTTTTCTTGTCTGATTCGGACTTAGGTCTTTACCTTGCTGTTTTCCCTTATTAAAATGAATATTGTTGTTTGGATTTCTTGAGTGTATAGTATATACGACTTCTCTAAAAGTTTTTTCATGAGTAATATGTTTTATTGTTGCTGAATCTTGTTAGATCTTGCTATAATACTTAAGTTACTTATGTTTGGATAACTCACTGTGTTATTGTATTTGAATGTGACTTTGTAGAAGTTATTTCCCCCTTGTGTTTCAATTATGGGATATAACCCGTTGATAGTTTGCAATATATTTGTTTATACACAAAATGAATCTGTGGAGTTCTTGGAATGGTTCGTATATTATGGTCTTCTGTAGAAGTCATATATGTGAATACTGGTAGTTTGATTCAGTCGGAGTCTTGGAGGGGTAATTGGTAATATGACTTCAGTTGTCTTAATATGAAAACTTTCTCTTAGCAAAGAATTTCTTGGTACAGACTCAGTTGGTGTACTTTTTATATTTTGTCTTCTGCTTAAGCTTAAAACGAATACTATTGTTTTGGATTTAGTTGAAGTCCTTGATAGGAAACCAGTGTTTCTGCTTCTGTATAAGCCTGGATACGAACACTTATTTCTATTCGCTATGTTGGAAACCTTAATATTTATATATATATATATATATATATATATCTTGTATTTGGGCTTCTATAGAAGTTAGTCGTGAATGCCATACGTTTCTACTTCTGAAGGAGTTCAGATGTGAACACGGTATGATATTCTTTGATTGGAATTTTTGGATTGATATGTATCATGTATCTTTCTACTTCTGTAGAAGTTATTTGAATAATACCCCATGGTTGGAATCCTTGATATGTGACTAGTGTTTCTACTTCTGTGTTAGTCCTGTTATGATTTCGGTCGATACTAACTCAGTGAGAGTCCTTGACAGGTATCTATTATTTTTAATTTCATTCAAAGCTGGGTTATGAATGCTGTTGTTATTATGAATACTAAATGTTATCAACTTTGGTGGAGACACTGAAAAGTAATTTATGTTGTAACATCTGTAGGAGTTCTTGCTGTGAGTACTTTTGGTATTCTTGATTTGTTGACATTACGAATTCAACTTCAAATGAAACCTTTAATTTAAGTATTGGTTGAATTTGGCACTATTCGAGCCCATGTTATGTTGTATGTTGGTTCGATTCTCGATTTTTGTCCTTGCTGTGTATTAGTAGGGATTAAATTGAACTGAATGTTGATGTGAGTTTCGACTCATTTGGAGCTTGCTGCCATTGTTCATGCACTTCAAGTCTGGAGACACTATTTACTTGGGAAACCTTTTGAGTTGAAAACTGATCACTTAGGACTGAAATATATTTTCACTCAGCCTAATCTTAATGCCAGATAGAGAAGGTGGTTAGAATTTTTATCACAATATGATTTTGATATTAGCTATATCAAAGGGAAGGAGAATAGAGTAGCAGATACTCTAAGTCGTAGGAGGCACATTTCTGCTCTTATAACACTAAGAACTCAATTTAAGGATGAGGTAAAAAGTGCCTCAGAATTTGATATTTACTTTCAGTAAGTAAAAGTAGCGCTTGCTGCAGAACCTAATGATGAAAGGTATAAAGGTTTTCATTTTGAAAATGAAGGAATCTTGCATTATGAAAACAGGGTATACATACCTATGCTGAATGATTTGAGGAAGAAGTTGTTAGTTGAATTTCATAATTCACCTTTCTCTGGACACCCGGGTATCACAAAAATGCTTGTTGATCTGAAACAACAATACTTTTGGAAAGGTATGAAAAACGATGTCATTAATTATGTGACTCATTGTTTGGAGTGTCAGCGGGTTAAGGCAAAACATATGCACCCTGCTGGACTGTTATATCCTCATAGCATACCACATTACAAATGGCAAGTAATAACCATGGACTTTGTACAAGGATTACCCATGTCCAGGAATAAACATGATGTTATCCTGATAGTTGTAGATAAACTGACTAAGGTAGCTCATTTCATCGCTGGAAATCTAAAGGATGATTCACCAGTGCTGGCCAAAAGATTTGTACATGAAATTTTTGAATTGCATGGTGTAACAGAATTGATTATATCTGACAGGGATCCAAGAATGACGTCAAGATTTTGGAAAACGCTTAATACAGCTCTTGGAACGAAACTAAACTTCAATTCTGCATATCATCTGAAAACGGATGGACAAACTGAGAGGGTAAATCAAGTGTTGGAATACATGTTGCGAATGTGTTTCATGGATCAACAGTATAAATGGGAAGAGTATCTTCCATTAGTTGAATTCACATACAACAACACTTATCATTCATCTCGTAAAATGGCACCATTTGAAGCACTTTATGGAAGAAAGTGTAGAACTCCTGTTAGCTGGGATAGTGTTGAGGATAGAGTGGTAATTGGACCAGAGATTCTCACAAAAATGGAACAGCAAGTTAAGCTGATTCATGAACGATTAAAGAAAGCAGTGAATAGGAAGAAGAGCTATGCTGACCTTAAGCGGGTTGATCGAAGGTTTGAGCTTGGTGAGAAGGTTTTTCTTCGTGTCAAACCTAGAAAGAGTTCTATAACTTTTGGCAAGGCTGCCAAGTTATCACCTCGTTTTGTGGGACCTTTCGAAATTGTCGAAATAATCAATCCTGTAGCTTATCGTTTAGCATTACCACCTACTTTATCTTGCATGCATGATGTTTTCCATATTTCTTTGCTTAAGAAATACGTTTCAGATCTGTCACATGTTTTAAATTGGAATTCCTTGAAAGGTCCAAGACCCAGGAATAATTGTGGTTAAACCCACATGAGTGCTGGAAACTCGCCAATTGCATTTGAGAAATCATGAAATACAACAATGTAAGGTCCAGTGGGACTAGTTAACGAAGAAAGTGCAACTTGGGAAAATTTGGAAGAGATGAAAATTAATTTTCCTTTTCTTTTTCAATAGAATGAAATCGGTTAACAAAACATTTCTTTTATGAACTTATCTTTTTTCAAGTTTATATGAAAGCCAGATGGAGGAAAACATTATTCAGGCTGAATAAAATGTGTTGTGACATTGATTTCTGGAACTATTTAAGTTGGAAAATAGTCGCATTGTTTTGTGAACTAATAAATTGGTTGACCTGAAGGTTAATCAAATATGTAATCATCGGGACAATGAATCTTTTAGGAGGGAAGCATGTAACACCCTGAACTATTGTTACTTCCTCCTGAGCATTCAAGTGTTGATATGTGATTTCTTTTGTAAAATGATGTGTTCCTTTGATTGTGAAGTCATGCTTGATATGGACTGTATCTTCTTTGAAATTATAGATCTTTGACTGAGTCAGAATATGATTGGACTCTTTTATTTCTTTCATTTTATACCTGAGTTTAATCTGATCTCAGAATGAATTATGGAGTTATCCATCTATAAGACCCAGCCTTGGATCAGTGGCATTGATCCAAGTGATGCTTTAAGTTTATTTGGGATGAACTAAAATTATAGACCTTATGCAGGTAGCAAGGTCTGAATGCATTGAATAAGCTATTCCAGATTCTAACTCAGGCTGATCGTGTTAAATGAATTGGTTCCCGATATCATAATATCAAGAAGGTCTTGATCATGGGCCAGGTAATAAATTCAGATACATTTATTCCACTAACCTATTGGCAGTGCAGGAGTGAATCCTGTTTGTGAATGTATGTTTGTAGGTTCTTTTTCTGAGCATTTGAAATGTTAGACCTAAACTGGATTTATTAAGGTTAGTAACCTAAAACTAAACTATGATCTATGGGTTAGATTAGTGTTAATCTAACCTAGGCCTAAGCTATAAGCTAAATGTTCTAAGTTAGTAAATTTGTGCTATGGATGTTAGACTAAGTTGCATCTTAAATCCTAACCTATGTTACTAACCTAACTAATGAACAAGGAAGAAAGGGGACCTATGAAAGGGTGCGAGCCATGGGTGGCAGTTTCTATGGCATTAAATAGATATATAAGCATGAAGGACAGGTAATTTGGTAGAAGTTTAAACGGCTAGCAAGAGCCGACGTGGCAGAACCGCCAAAGTTAGATATGGTCTTTGAATTTTATTTTTCCATCGCTAACTATGGCGGTCGCTGGCAATGGAGATTGAGCGGGAAATTTGGAGTAAATGCAATTAATGAACTCAGTCTTCGAGCTCAGATTTCACGGGAAGGCATGCAAAATGGAAAACTGGTAGTTTGTTTGGTTTTTCATGCGCTCCAGTTTTCCCTCTGTCTGATCACTGGTTCTTCACACCAGTCTACTTGGTGTTGCATGGCAAAAATGAGTGTAACTCGCTATTTTCTCTGTCAAGGAAAGTTTATAAGGCATGGAAATAACAAGTTATTGTTGTTGAATCTAACATGGAAAAAGAGGAGAAGGCACGAACTCTTTTAGTGGTCTTCTTTGGATTTTTTTTAAGCAAATAACCAGGCATGTTAGGCTCTAACTTTTAAAGATCTTGCTTTCTTTCAAATGATTTCATTAGAACAACTCTATTCAAATGATTTTCAGGTTCAGTTGGATTTTATGGTAGCCTTGTGGGATTTAGTTGCTGTATTTTCTTAACCGGCTTGATTTTTCAAGTAAACCCTTGATGGGTGTGCATTTTGTTTCGAACGGATGTATTACCTTGCTGTGTTTTGCATTCCGGTTGGATTTTGAGGGAATGTTTTAAGGAAAATATATGAATTTGACTCTGTAGGAGTTTAAGAATAGTTTTCTTGTCTGATTCAGACTTAGGTCTTTACCTCACTGTTTTCTCTTGTTAAAACGAATATTGTTGTTTGGATTTCTTGAGTGTACAGTATATACGACTTCTCTAAAATTTTTGTCATGAGTAATATGTGTTATGGTTGTTGAATCTTGTTGGATCTTGCTATAATACTTAAGTTACTCCTGTTTGGATAACTCGCTGTGTTATTGTATTCGAATGCGACTTTGTAGAAGTTATTTCCCCCTTGTGTTGTAATTATGGGATATAACCCGTTGATAGTTTGCAATATATTTGTTTATACACAAAATGACTCTGTAGAGTTCTTGGAATGGTTCGTATATTATGGTCTTCTGTAGAATTCATATATGTGAATACTGGTAGTTTGATTCAGTCGGATCCCTGGAGGGGTAATTGGTAATATGACTTCAGTTGTTTTAATATGAATACTTTCACTTAGCAAAGAATTTCTTAGTACAGACTCAGTTGGTGTACTTTTTATATTTTTTCTTCTGCTTAAGCTTAAAACGAATACTGTTGTTTTGGATTCAATTGAAGTCCTTGATAGGAAACCAGTGTTTCTGCTTCTATATAAGCCTGGATATGAACACTTATTGCTATTCACTCTATTGGAAACCTTTATATATATATATATATATATATCTTGTATTTTGGCTTTTGTAGAAGTTAGTCGTGAATGCCATACATTTCTACTTTTGGAGTTCAGATGTGAACATGGTATGATATTGTTTGATTGGAATTTTTGGGTTGATATGTATCATGTATCTTTCTACTTCTGTAGAAGTTATTTGAAGAATACCCCATGGTTGGAATCCTTGATATGTGACTAGTGTTTCTACTTTTGTGTTATTCCTGTTATTATTTCGGTCGATACTGACTCAGTGAGAGTCCCTGACAGGTATCTAGTATTTTTAATTTCATTCAAAGCTAGGTTATGAATGTTGTTGTTATTATGAATACTAAATGTTATCAATGTTTGGTGGAGACACTGAAAAGTAATTTATGTTGTAACATCTATAGGAGTTCTTGCTGTGATTACTTTTGGTATTCTTTATTTGTTGACATTACGAATTGAACTTCAAATGAAACCTTTAATTTAAGTATTGGTTGAATTTGGCACTGTTTGAGCCCATGTTATGTTGTATGTTGGTTCGATTCTGAATTTTTGTCCTTGCTGTGTATTAGTAGGGATTAAATTGAACTGAATGTTGATGTGAGTTTCGACTCAGTGTCATTGTTCTTGTGTTTGAACATGATTACGTCTTCTATTAGCATGGATATCTAGTCTTGAGCTTGACTAACCTAAGGAGCTGTCGACTGCACCTCGACAGGCGATGGCATTGAATATCTTCTTGTTTGTCGCTTTGTAAGGAAGGTCATGTGGAGTCTATTTGATAGATATTCATTACTGTTTTGGCGGGAGAGCTACTGTACTACTAGTAAGCTACAGGAGTTTGTTATATCTAAACTTTAACAAAACTATGGTTCTTCTTGTGGCTCATCTGACTTATTCGTATGTGTATAAGGTGAATGCTTTACTTTCGAGGGGACGGTACAGTCATGAGCTTGTTGGAAGGGAAATACGAATGACTCGTTTTCTTTCTCTTCTGTTGTAAAGTATATGTTGTTATATTTTTAACTAACCATTGGAACTGTTTTAACATCTTGATGGAATCATGATTTGTTATGATATTCATTTTACTATGTTGAATGTAATGATCTGTCTGATGTTTGTTGTCCTTGGAATTCAGATGGATAGTTGTTTGGGATACTTTCGTTCTTCTTGATTTCTAATATTTTGATGAAATATTTGAAAAGTATTTAGGACTATTCTGTAACGATAATATGAGTTACGCGTTTATAGTCATGTTTGTATTACAAAAGCATAGTCTGAAATATGTTTACTTGTTTGGTGAAATGATCTCATTTAAACAGGTTGTTTAATGAAAACAGTTGGTGGATTGCAATTATTTTAAGAGTTATTGCTTATCATGCTCAATTCATCGAACTGACCCATGTTGACAATTTTTGCAGATGGTTTCCGTAAGTGGTAAAAGCACGCAGATCTGATAGGATGTTCGGATTGTTTAATTTGGTTTTATGATGAATTACAGCTTGATTCTCTAAATGTACTATATGGGGAAAGATGTTCTTTTTCTGTAGAAATATTGTAACAAGTATGCTGAATGCATAAAATGTATTTCATTAGCCTGAAGGGAATAGAGAGAGATATTTGTTACTTATGTGTTTGTATTCTTATCTTGATAGTTTGACCTTCTTCGGTTCAAAGATCTTGAGAGCATTGTTATTATTGTATAATTTGGAGACTTTTGTGATTATCAATGTAAGCTTGCAAGAATAAGTGACTGAATACTTATGATTGTTTAGTAGTTCTAGTATGTTCTATCTAAAGCTAAAATTGGAATTTAGATCACTGTCTTTTTGGAAGCTAGGGTTAAAATAAACCTGAGCAGGAAGTTAAACAAGCTGAGTAAATTATTACTTCCTAGTCTTGACCTAAGTGAAGACAACGTTTAATTGGATTCTTAATCACTATATCTCGATATTAATAAATAAGATATAAATTCAGTTATGAGAACTAATATAAACCTAAAAAGGGTTTGGTTAGCAATCTCATTTGAAGGATGAGAGTAATTGTCCAATTTTGTTGATATAGAATTATGTATATTCTCTGAACTCCTTGATGGGACCTCTAGTCTTAATAACTTCTCTTGTGTATTGGGTTTTATTAAGAAAGGTCATTCTAAGGTGAGGAACCCAGGGATCAGGAAAGGCTAACCTTAGGGGAACGTCTTTTAGTATAATTTAAACTCAACGTGCGTAACACTTATTAGTAAGTAGATCTTTTCGAGGTGGATTTAAAGGTTTCTGGAACAAGTCAACTGCAGGGTTGTACCTTCGAGAAGATTAGGATCTTCTCGAAGATACAACAATGCAGGTGACTTATGATGACACCCTTTGCATTGATCGTTAAGATTTACACCTTAAACACGAAGAAGTTACTCTGGGACTGATTAGGAATGTGGTCACGTTATAAGGCTGCCTCGGAGACTCGGGGTATCTTGACACACTGGTTTAACTAGGGTTGACCCAGCATGTCAGCGTATCCCTAGTCCTCAGGAGCATCCATATAACGTTGTCACCTTACTAATCCGTTTCCGAGTGAATAACTTGGGATAGGAGAAACTGACAGAAGTTAGTATAAGACATTCTACATAATATAAGAATGGGGTGAAGGACGTATTCTAGATTGACGAGTATGCCGTCAAGGAATACGAGACATAAGCATTATGTTTCAAATCTTTGGCCAAAGTATCGCAAGCTGCTGATTGCGTTGTCCTAAGTCACCTATTCTAAGGGATGATATGCCGATGAATAATGGTAACAATTATTTAGATAGGTTCCTTAGACAGAGCATTCTAAATCCCAGATTAGGGAAGAGAGCCGCAAAAGGGATGTGTTAAATAAAAACGCTAACTATTAATACACATGAATAGATCGGTAGATTACCGAGTCATGGAATGAATAGATCGGTGGTACTCCGAGTCATTACAATTACATATGGTTACCTGTTATAAGAATGGTTGCTTTCATTTGTGAGTTCTAAATTATGTATTTAGAACCAGGAAGCATTTATAAAAATTAAAAAAAAATAAAAATTACTTGTTCTATTGTATAAAATGAGGATGTTACATGATTGGTGCAGTAAAGTGGGTCATGGGGAAAAATTTGAAATTTGTTTCCAAAACCAAAGTCTCAATTTTCCAAAGGAAATTTTTCCTCCATGCCTCCGCACTTGCTCAAATGGCCACGTGGCGCTTTGTGATTGGTCGTGGGTCAGTGGAGGAAAAAGTAAAATTTTTCCATAAGGACAAAAAGTTAAGTTTTTCGTTTAGATCCACATACCCCCCTACCACATGTAAGCACGTGATTGGTTGGGGGTCGCGGGGTTGTGGGGAAATTTGAGAAAATTTTCCCATGACAAAATTTTCAAAAAGTTAAGTTTTTTTTTTTTGAAGGGTCTGCCCCTCCAAGTTGCCACGTGGAAACTTCAGCATAGGATGATTGGTTGGGGGCAGGGCTACGGAAATTTTTTTTGGAAATTTTTCTAAAGTTCAAAATTTAAATTTTTCTATGGTCGAATTATTTCATTTTTGGTTTGGGATGGCCATTTTGAACTTTTGATAGGAATCTCCATTTTAGGCAAACGAGGACTTTCCGGAAAGCTCTCAGAGTCCTCTTTGCACAAAAATCATCAATTTTAGAATTTGGTAAAGTTTCAAGGGTCAATTTTAAGAAATCGATCTGCAGGTTTTATAATTTTAAAACTGGCAATTTTCAACTTATAAGATTTGATTCAATTTTGATATTTCTTCTCTTCAACATGTAAATTCAGCATTGGGAAATGGTCTTGGGTAATTTTAAGTATATTTTCAAGGTCCAATTTGGACATTGGGTTACAATTGGTAAATTTTTACGTTTTTTGATAGTAAGTTGGATTGTGAAATTAAAATTGGATTTGATAGATTTTTTGAGATATTTTCTTAAATATGAAGTTCAATGTGGGTTCAATAGGACCTAATACATCTAAAATAATTTGTTTCCTTTCTCAATTTTAACTAAAAATATGAACTGTACATTTTTTTATGGAAATTCATTGCCAGAATTAAGAAAGAAACAAAGATCATTTGCTAACAAGTTTATTAACCAATTTGCGTCTTCCAAATATGGGGAGGCATTTTCAAATCTTATCTAAGGAATTCGATTGATTCAAACAATTAATTGATAGTTCATATTCAATTTTAAACTCCAGTTTTGATTTTAAACACAGTACATTTACTGGCAATGTTATTTCTTAATCTCTTTCAAAGCAGAGTTTTCATTTCACAACAGCAACTCGGATCTAATACAACAAGGAAATTTTGAGAAAGGGATGTAATTCTTTATTTTATTTCCAACAATATTTCAATAGTTTATCTCTTTCTTTGAATTTCAAATTACAATGCACAATACATATTTCTTTCTTTCATGTTCTTCTCATAACACAGTATGGAATAATAATTCTTTACAATTCACTTATCACTTTCAACCTTTTAATTTCAATACAAGATGTCTTCTCATTACAATTAACAATACAAATCATCCACTTCAAACTGGTAAGGTTACAATGAACTTGCTAAAAAGGAAATGACTGTCAAACTGATTTCTCCAAGCTCCAAACAGCAACAGGCTGATTTCTTCATCTTTTATCTTTTAATCACAACAAGGAAGGGGGAAAGACAATGCTCTCCACCCAACCAAGACATCCAATGGGAAAAGAGAAGCCATATTTCCCCATAGGCCCCTGAGCCCCAACCATATTGGAATGGAACATGATAAAACAACACATGGCAACATAGTTTCTTCACATATAAGCATATATTTTCATAATTACAAAGAAACACAAACAATGGGGTGTAGTTCTCAACTACAACAAGCAATTTCAATCAAACTAAGGCTCCTTCTCCAAGAAAGCAAGCCAACAAGAGCAAGATCTATGGGGGTCTCCTTATGCCTCCCATGTTGGAATTGGGCATCCACCAAAAGCAACCCACCATAAACTCAATCAAATCCCATAAACCTTATATCTCCTAACCCCTCCTTATTTCCCCCCCAAATTTATCCCTTATGCCCCCCCAAGAAGTAGGAAATGTAAGCTATTTCCTTTCCTAGGTGGATCCCAAACCAACACTCCCTCCACAAAGAACAATGCCAATGACAATTTCCTTATGCCCCCCCATTTGAAACCCCATAGTCTTCTCTTTTTACACCATGTCCTAGGCATTCTACCCATCCCTCAAAGAATGCAAACACAATACCATTCAATATTTTTCATGCAAGAAGGGGAAAACAACAATTTAAAAGAATTAGAGCCTACCTCTCCATAATGGAGATTTTCTTTCAAACAACAGATTCTTGTTGCTCAAATCAGTCCTACAATAGCAAATGCAAAGCATGCAAATCAGTCCAAGCTCCTTCCACAAGAACAAGCTCCCAATGCAAGAGAAAATTTTACCCCAAGAAGCAAATGGCAAGGTTTCAACAACCTCCCAATGAGGAAGAAATTCCATTTTAAAGGAGAGGATGGAAGAGGATGATGTGGATTCCAAGTGGGATGCCACATCATTTTTCCTCATCCCAAAATGAAATCACATCAAATGCAAATACATCACAATGAATGTGAATGAAAAAATTACTTACATACACAAACTCAACCCATACCCAAAAGGAAAATGCATTTAAAATTTGTAAGGAAAGTGCAATCACTTTTTTCATAAAATCATGCCAAAACCTAAAAAAAATAAGTTGCTTTTGACTCTAAAAATTATAATCATGGTTTGTGGAGGTTTTTGAGAGGTGTGGGAAAAGTTTAACTTTTCCCACAAGCCTCCAAATTTTTCCTTCAAGGCCAAATTCGAATTTCAAAGAGGAAGGAGTGTTTGACCTTCCAAAAAAATCAGCCTTACAATCTCTTACACAACCCATACTTGGTAACTTACACACTCTTCTAAAATGCATTAACTTCTATGAAATTTATTTATGACAACCTTTTGACATAAGATTTATTTAATTACCATAAGGTTATAAAATATATAAATCAAATTTTATTTTCAACCAAGGCAAAAACATTTAATTTCACATTCCACATCCCATTTAATTAAATTAAATTTTAACTATATGACTCCCACATAATACTATCATATTTAAATAATTACAATAAAAGCACATTACAAAATAAAATACACACAACAATAAATAAAAAAAGGAACACATAATAAACATACACACATATGCCCCATGGTCACAAAAGTGGAAAACCTAACACAACACAACACACAAATCAACACAGTTGCCATGGTGACCTTGTTGATTTCACACTGAATTCCAATATGGTTAGTCTCCAGTCCCTCGACATTGCTGTAATTTTTAACTTGCAAAATGCAAAATACCCCTTCGGCCTCGTGGCCATATCAGAACATCCAAATGATATAAGCAACATATAATTATTAAATCTACATCACAATAATATCGAGAATTTAACATTTATATTTTAAATTCAATTGCAACTATATCATCATCCAATAGATCTCTATACTAGAACTATTTAAAATCTCAATGTCACATTTCTAAAATTAAAAGCAATATGATATCCATGTCAACTAGTATATCCTCATCAATAAAATAACAATAGTGTATTAATGATCATCAAGCAAAACATCTGAATCCAGATCAATATTAATCCAGGATCTAACATCTAACCATCATACTAATAAAAACATAATAATGTCCATAATAATCACTGATACAGCATACTACATCAAAACATAATAATATCAAAAATGTGGCCAATAGTGTCAAGATCAGTATCTGAAAAGTGTCCAAGGAAAGTGGGCACTACAGCGTGTGCATGTGCATTTGATTATGTGTGTGCATGTGTGTTACGTGTGCGTGTGTGTGTGCGTTGCTTGTGCATGTGTGTGTGTGTGCATGATCATGTACATGTGCGTGTGTTTTTAAATGTACGTGTGTGTGTCTGTGTGCGCTTGCGAGTGTGTGTCAATGCACATTCATCTCCATGTGCGTGTGTGTGTGTGTGTGCGTTTGTGTGTACATGTCTGTGTGTGTGTGTGTCCATCTATGCATGTGCGTGTGCATGTGTGTGTGTGTGTGTGTGCGTGTGCATGTCCATGTGCAAGTCTACGTGCATATCCACGTTTGTGTCCACATGCATGTCTGCATGTGTGTGCATGTGCGTGTGCGTGTGCATGTGCATGTGTGTGTGCGTGTGCATGTGTGTGTGGATGTGTGTGTGTGGGTGTGTGTGTGCATGTGTGTGTGTTTACGTGTGTGTGTGTGTGTGTGTGTGTGTGTGTGTGTGTGCATGTGCATGTGTGTGTGCGTGTGAATGTGCGTGTATGTGTGCGTGTGTTTGTGAATGTATGTGTGCGTGTCTATGTGCACTTGCGAGTTTGTGTGTCAGTGCACGTTCGTGTCCATGTGCATGTGTGTGTGTGTGCATTTGCATGTGCATGTTCGTGTGTGTGTGCGTGTCCAAGTCTGTGTGCAATTGTGTCCATCTGTGCATGTTCGTGTGTAATTATCTGTACATGTGCATGTACGTGTGTGTGTGTGCATGTGTGTGTCCATGTACGAGTCTGCGTGCATGTCTTCTTGAGTGTGCGTGTGCATGTGCACGTGCATGAGCATGTGCGCGCGTGCGTGTGCATGTGTGTCTGCATGTGTGTGTGTGTGTGTGCATGTGCGTGTGCATGAGCATGTCTGCATGTGTGTGTGTGTGTGTGCATGTGCGTGTGCATGAGCATGTGCGTGTGCATGTGCGTGTGTGTGTGCATGTGTGTGTCCATGTGTGATTCTGCCTGTGTGTCCGCGTTCGTGTGCATATGCATGTGTGTGTGTGCGCGCGCGCGTGTGTGCATGTGTGTGTGCATGTGCATGTGTGTGTGTGCATGTGCATGTGCACGCGTGTGTGTGTGTGTATTTGTGTGTGCATGTCTATGTGTGTGTGCATGTCCAAGTCTGTGTGTGATTGTGTCCATCTGTACGTGTTCGTGTGTAATTGTCTGTGCATGTGTGCATGTGTGTGCGTGTGCATGTCAGTGTGTGAGTCTGCATGTGTGTCCACATGTGTGTCCGCGTGCATGTGCATGTGTGTGTGTGTGTGTGTGCATGTGTGTATGCATGTGCGTGTGCGTGTGCGTGTGTGTGTGTGCGCGTGTGCACCCATGTGCATGTGCCTGTGCATGTGCGTGTGCGTGTGAGTATGTGTTCGTCTGTGTGTGTGTGTGCAATGTAGGTCCCACTCTCCTTTGACACTGTTTAGATAACTGATCCTGACACTATTGATCATATTTTGGATATTATTATGTTTTGATGTAGTATTATGTATCAGGGATTATTATGGACACTATTATGTTTTGATTAGTATGATGGTTAGATGTTAGATCCTGGATTAGTATTGATCGGGATGCAGATATTTTGCTTGATGATCATTGATACATTATTGTTATTTTATTGATGAGGATATACTGGTTGACATGGATATCATATTGCTTTTAATTTTAGACATGTGACATTGATATTATGAATAACTCTAGTGTAGAGATCTATTTGATGATGATATAGTTGCAAATTGAATTTTAATTGATAAAGTGTTAAATTCTCGATATTGTTGTGATTAAATTTAATAATTGTATGTTACTTATATCATTTGGATGTTCTGATATGGCCACGAGGCCGAATGGGTATTTTGCATTTTACAGGTTAAAAATCACAACAATGTCGGGAGACTGGAGACTAACCATATTGGAATTCAGTGTGAAATCAACAAGGTCACCATGGCAACTGTGTTGATTTGTGTGTTGTGTTGTGTTAGGATTTCCACTTTTGTGACCATGGGGCATATGTGTGTATGTTTATTATGTGTTCCTTTTTTATTTATTGTTGTGTGTGTTTTATTTTGTAATGTGCTTTTATTGTAATTATTTAAATATGATAGTATTATGTGGGAGTCATATAGTTAAAATTTAATTAAATTAAATGGGATGTGGAATGTGAAATTTAAAATGTTTTTGCCTTGGTTGAAAATGAAATTTGATTTATATATTTTATAACCTTATGGTAATTAAATAAATCTTATGTCAAAAGGTTGTCATAAATAAATGTCATAGAAGTTAATGCATTTTAGAAGAGTATGTAAGTTACCAAGTATGGGTTGTGTGAGAATTTGTAAGAGGTTGTAAGGCTGATTTTGGAAGTAAAATGATAGATTTGGCCTAAGGATAAATTTGGAGTTGTGGGACAAGTTAAACTTGTCCATCCTCTTTGTAAACCTCCACCAACCATGATTATAATTTTAGAGTCTAAAAGCAACTTATTTTATTAGAATTTTGACATGATTTTATGAAAGAAGTGATTACACTTGTCTTAAAAATTTTAAATGCATTTGCCTTTTGGGTATGGGTTATTTGTGTATGTAAGTAATTTTTTCATTCACTATTTATTAAGCAAGTAATTTGACATTTGATGTGATTTCATATTGGGGGAGTGTTAGAAAAATATTATGTGGCATCCCACTTAGAATCCACATCATCCTCCTCCATCCTCTCCTTTAAAATATAGAATTTCAATTCCTCATTTTATTGTTGAATACTTGCCATTTGCTTCTTGGGGTCAAATTTTAACTCTTGCATTTGGAGCTTGACTCGTCACTTGTGGAAAGAGCTTGGACTATTTAAATATGCTTGTAGGTCATTTGCTGTTTTGGGACTGATTTGAGCATAAAAGAATAGTATTTTGGGAAACGAAAATCTCCATGTATGGAGAGGTAGGCTTTATGGACTAGTGGATGTAAAATTTTTTCACATGTGGATTTATTCTCCATGGATTTTATCCATTTAGGGCTTTTCCAGGTTATATCATGTGTTCTATATTCTCTGTGTTATTTACATTTATTTATAATTTTTAAATTTATATTTAATTATGTTGGTGA
This sequence comes from Taxus chinensis, assembly GCA_019776745.2. Taxonomy (NCBI): domain Eukaryota; kingdom Viridiplantae; phylum Streptophyta; class Pinopsida; order Cupressales; family Taxaceae; genus Taxus; species Taxus chinensis. The sequence goes on along the minus strand of CM034149.1, from coordinate 488,496,673 downwards.
ATATATTTTCCACCCCTCATCCTAATAGAGAAAGGATACTAATCTCGGTTAGTATGATGATATGTTATTATTTATGAGGTATTAAGCATGTCATAGATTTAGTATAAGTAAGGGTAATGTCATTATTCCATAGGACTGTAGATGCTCAATAATTGTAGTTTGGTAATGTTTTGTTTAGCATGGTTCAATATTTACATGATGTATTGAGATTCTTGGACGCATATGACCGAGTTGAAGAAGTTGTATGCACCTTACAAGATATATACATCAAAGGAAAATTTTGTGACATCGTGAGGAATGAGGTTAGATTGATCATAAAATGTTGTCATTATATAAAGATATGGGTAGATATTGTTATAGCTTAAATGTGTGCTTCTAGATGCTGATATGAGTGATCTCAAACCATCAACGATATGAAGTAGTTTTTTAAGTAAAGATTTTAATTTTTTTGGTTCATAAAAGCATTATTTCAGGTAATTATGATTTTTAAGAATTGAGATATTTGTTTAGGGATGAGATAAAACGTCTCAAGTGATTTATTGTCGAGAACTCGAGGTGAGTCATTCAATTTTGTGCCTTTGAGCTAGATACAATGGTCTAAATTACAGGGGGAGTGATGGTTTTCTGATTATTGTGTTGTATCGAGGTTGGGAGATCATCAAAGTTGGTTCTAAGTGTACCAAGAAGTCTATTTAGGGGTGTGATTCCTAAGTATAATATGGAGAAAGAGAATGTGCTTTGCAAAGAAGGAAAAACAATTTTTAGTGAAAATTTCAAGGTCTGGTGCTTGAATTAGATCTATGGTTGATGTTTCTAACAAAATAATGATGCTATGAATCTATGGGAGATGGAAATTATACATCTACAATATTCCTTTTTCATTAATGTAAAAAGGGGGATAAGTTCAGGTAGTTTTCAATCAATGACAAAGGGGGAGATTGTTGGCATCTAGTCTTATAGATGTTTCATTAATGAAAAAACACATTAATGATAAATTGAATGATATAGTAGGTTTATATGATGATGTGGATGGTATATCCATGCTGGTGTTGGTGACTTCATGATGATACAGTGAGAGTCAATGAGGATTGCTTCCTCTTGCAAACCCATTTAGGTGCCTAGGTGATGATGAAATATGGTATTAGCTTCTTGAATGCTTGAGAATAATTTTGGAATTATGAAAAAAAGTTTTGGAGAGTTCTTGGGCACTCACATAAGGTGCATGGTGCAAATACATGTGATTTTCTATGTTACAGGTGCTCATTTGGAGTAGATATGGAGCTGCCTATCAGAAGATATGATGGATGCTAAGAGATATTTATATTTTGGAGCTATATGATCTCATGGATGCATGTAATAAGATGTATTCTAGTATACTAGGCATTTTTTGGCCATTTTTAACAATTTCATGATGATTTATATCATTCTTTTAGTTTTACATATCTTCTACAGTGTGAAACCCTAAGGGGTTGCTATGCAAGTCTTAGTGACTAGAGGGTTTGAGGTATGGTGATGAATTTATGATTTTAGATGTTATTATGATGTGTCATGGTGATTTGAGAAAAATGTTAGGTTTCCATGATGTGAATTTTGCAATATATATTAGTTTTGGTAAGACAAGGATAAAAGCTAGTGTTTTTCTAGCTCGAATTGGAACTTTTGATGCTCACCATGAATAGTGTGATTTTCATAGGACTTTTTGGATTTCAAGTATTTTTATACATTGATTCTATAAGGTTTCACAAAAATAATGAGGCCATATCATGGTTAGTTTTTTATGAGCGAACGTGTTAAGAAGGAAAACAATTTTTTATGAGTGTGAAACCCTAGCTTGAAAGCGGTATGGAATAACTACATCCTAAGTGGATAGAATATATTACTAGTATGTATATGATGATTGTGACAAGTATGGTACTCATTAATATTTCTATAAAGGTATGGTATACGTCATGGTGATGATTTGGCCCCACTCAAACAAGTCAGTTTCGAAAGAACAATGTTTTGGAACAAGGTTGTACAAAGGAGTAATATGCTAAATTGATATTTTTGAATGTATGTGAGTTTATATTTATGTCCATTCATGTTTTTAGACATTTTCATGTAAGTACGTGGTCAAATGAGATCCATTCAGGTTAAATGGTCAAAGGGAAGTTTTGAAGCCACAATAGTAGTGTTAAGTAAAATAGGCATAACTATAGCTACAAGTGGAATATTCAGAAGATTAAAAAATGTGTATACAGATGTGGTGAAGACCATTTATTTGTTACAGATCTGGTGAAGAGGGGCATCAAGATTTTTAATTCCCACATTCTTATACACATGACAAGAGGCAAGGAGATGCACCAAGAGTAAATCTTGTTGAAGCTTAATAAGTAGAAGATTAATAGGACCTAGAAATTCCACCAAATGTTGGAGAAAATCTGATGATCAAGAGCACGATGATTGTTCCAAGAAAGGATATCAAGGGGGATGCATGGCTGTGTAAAAATATTTTTAGAACAAGATGCACTTCCAGAGGAAAGGTATGTAATGTTATTATTGATGGTGGTAGTTGTGAGAACATGGTTTCAAATGAGATGGTCGAGAAATTGGGTCTGCATTGTGAGAAGAATCCTAACCCTTACCTTATTGCATGGTTTAAAAAGGGTAATGAAATTAATGTTGATAAGATATGTTTAATAATTTTTTCTATCAGGAAAAGTTACAAGGATGATATTTGTTGTGATGTTATTCCTATGGATGCATGTCATATGCTGCTAGAAAAACCATGGCAATTTGATAGGAAAGTTATTCATGACGGGGGAAAGAATACTTAAATAATTTCTGGAAGGATGGCATAAAAATAGTTTTACTACCTGTTGGTGCTCAAAATGGTCTCGCCATATCCGTGCCTTTGAAAGATTATTCATTCACAACCTCTGTCATTTTCTCCTTCCCCGTATGGTGCTTGGTCAGTCTTATTGCCATTTTTAGTCTACTCCTAGGTCGAGGATCATGTGTGGGTCTGTATTTGTCTCATGGTTCCTTTGGTCCTCTGAAAAAGCTCTGTATTTTGGGTCTCCCCGTGCACTGCCCCTTCACAAACTCACTTTTTCCCATTTTCTCCATTCTCCATAGTCAAAATTTGTTGTTCTTTTTTTTTCCCTAGGTACTTGAGGAGAAATGAGTTGATGTGTCCCTAAGGATCATGTTTGAGCCTTGCAATAGTCTAAATTTTCCCTCCTTGAAGAAAACCTTATTTTCTAGCTCGAATGGAAGTTTCTCTGTGTTTTACGGTTTTGAAGGGCATTTTCCCTGGTCAGATTTGCATCCTTGTATCAACAGTGAAACATGGAATCCTTTGGTTGGTTGCAGTTCTATCGGACACTTCAAAAATTCTATAAAATACCACAAATTTAAAATGTGCCCACATGGAGGAACGACGCTTGATTGAGAATCAACATTTTGGTTTGGCTTCGAAGTAGCATCGAGAGGGCACGTGGAGGGTTGGTAGGAAAGAGACACGTGGAGGCTCCCGTTGGGTTTCCCATACTTAGACAAATTTCAAAAGGTTTTTTGGGAAGTCCAAGACACGTCGAGGAATGATGCTTATTTGAAGATCTACTTTTGGGCTTTGCCATGGAGTAGTGTTGCGAGGACACATGGAGGCTTCTATTGCTGCGCCCAGAATTAGAAAATTTTTATACAGATGGAAATAGTTTGGTGGAACAGGGATTCGTGGTGAGCCTACAATCTTTCAGGGTTTTTAACTTGGGAACCATCTAAGAGGAGTGCCATGCGGACACGTGGGGCACTCCACTCACTTTGTATTTTACTTAGAGTTTTCAATGACCAAAAGGAGACTGCCTCAGAGCTTGACAAGTGGCACCTGTTGTCAAAATTTCAATCCCCTGGGTAATTTTGATAACATGCATCAGAATATTCAAGTCCCAGGAAAATTGATTGATTCGGGGCCAAAAATCATGTTGCTAGAGTCCCCTCAAATATTTTCTAAGTTCCCTGTCTGAGAGGAAAAGAGCAAGCTCTGAGAAAATGCGAAAAAAGGTTACAGAAGGCAAGTAGGTTGATCCAGGAAAAAATCATAAAAATGACTAAGTCCTAGTCCTAGGGGCAGTCGGGACATTTGGGACAAAAAGGCCCGAACCGGCCGGCTCGGCCGAAGTAAGCACAAACAGCCCGCAAAGCAACAGGGACATTTGGGACAAAAGTACGTGGTAGGCACGAAATGCCGGATCGGCTGAGAAAAAATTGGCTAACTGCTGAGAGGGACGCAAATGGGACAAGCGGGCCAAAAATGCCCGAACCGGCCGAATCGGCCGAAATGGGTCCAGAGGGTCCAAAATCAAATGGGACATCTGGGACAAATGGACGCGAAATGCCCGAACCGGCCGAAATGAGCACAAAGGGCCCAAAATCAAATGGGACATCCAGGAAAAATGGAGGCAAAGTACACGAAGGAGCCGAGGACCAATCAGAAACTGCCACGTGTCCTCACAGGAGAAAAAGTTAAAAGCTCAAAGGGGGTGAGTTATCGAGCGCTGAACCGAACCAATGAAATGGCGCCATGTGTCTAAGTTTAAGGGGCCCACAAGCAATTTCAAAAGGAAAGCCCATGAAAGATGGAGGAGAGAGAATTTCTCGTCCAATCAGCACGTGCCACGTGTCGTCCAGATGGCGAAGAGCGAGAAAACATTTTAAAATCCGTTTTGGTCTGTTCCGCGCCCTAAATCTTCAAATCATCATATCTTTTGATCCAGAGCTCGGATTTGCACGTTCTTGATATCAACGGAAAGATCATGAAATTCTCTACATGATTATGGGATCAATCTTGCATTTTGGTGTAGTCTAGAGGGAGAAAATCAAGAAAACGTCTCTGGTGCGTGGTAATGGTAGAACTAACGTTTCAGCGACCAACTTTAATGCAAAAGATAGTCCGCCGCTCTTGCCAGGATTCTCACCTGCCGCCATAATGAGATAAACTAAATGCAACCTAGAAGTGGTTGGGGTAGATCTAAATTCCCTCTCTTTTCCCTCTCATTCTTCCTATATATTGTAAAGAGGGGCAAAGAGATAAAAGAGGTTGTTCATTCTTTCGGCTCGGCCCTCCCTTCTTTTCTTCTCTAGGGTTGAAAATGGAGTTCGAGCCTCCTCCCTGCTCTGTAATGGTGTTTTTTTCCTTTTACTAATGGAATGATGTTCTGTGCAAACTTCTGGAGCAACAAAACGTGTTCTGTGATGCATCTTTCCATCCTCTCTCGTTTTTGCTTGTTCTCTTCTTGCCTCTCTTCATTTGCAAGTATCTGTGCATGTCTAAATGTTCATTGCAGGTTTGGAGCTGTGTTCATGGAGTTTTGGGACATTTTCTGTGTGAAATCTATCCTTGGGCCTGTGATGCATCTGTCCATCCTTCCCATTGCTCACCTCTCTTTGTCTCATGGCAATTTTGATAGATGTTCAACATCCTCCTTCTCTGGTGTATCACCGTTTTAGTGTAGGCTTTTGTTGTTTTTCCCTTCTCTCTCTCTCTCTGTCTCCTTGGCATGGTTAGATTAGGATTAGATTAGCTTTCCTGCACTGGAATAGCTTGTGGCAGGTAGTTTAGGAGTAGGAACCAGCCTTCTCTGGAGATTCCTCTCTCGGTTTCACAAGTCCCACACTTGGAGAGAGGTTTCCATGTTGTGCAATTACACTGGATGCCTGAACATCAACCTAGAAGCCTGATGTGCGTCCAGGGGTGCTGTGATTTTGCATTAACAGTTTTGGCACACCCGGTGGGACCTTAGAGATCTTTCACTTCATCTTTTGCAAGTTGATGTGTTCCTGTGAAGATTTCAGCCTTTGGAGGCACTTGCAAACACATCTGGTGACTCCATCTGGTCAACAACCCATCTCTTTGAAGCTTGCAGACCTTCCTTTCCATTCATTTTCATTCATTTTCTATTCATCCTTCTTTCCATCTCTTTCATTCTTCCTCATTCTTTGAAGTTGTGCAATCATGACTTCATTTCCATCATGGATTTCATATCAACAACAGCAGTATATTCCACCTCCAACATGTTTTACAAATCCTCCAGATCAGCATGCATATCTCATATGAACAACAGTGCCAAAGTCAGTTTGGCTATGGAGCTTTCCAAGAGCAAGAGTATGCATATAATGAAGACAATCAGATGCAAGATACTGGTTTGTTGGAGAAAATCCAAAAGATGGAGGTAAACATAGTGCAGTCCAGGGCAACAGGCACAGATGAAAGCTTTTGGAATCAGTTACAGGAGCACCCTGTCCATGGGTGAGGACCTTTTCCAAGGCACTTACAGCCCTCAGGAGAAGCTTGACTTCATGATTGCAACGATGCTACCTTTGCTTGCACAAGTGGATTGAAGAAATAGAGGTGTATGAGATTCGAAGTATTCAGCAACCTTGTCAACGGGTAAGTTCTACACCATCATCATGGTCTTTCCTTTTCCTCTTTCCTCAATCTGCATCATCTCATTTCAGCAGTGTCAAGTTTCAAACCCTCCATCTACTGTCCCAAGTGTTGAATCCATTTCTCCACCCCCCAGTCTTCCACCTCATCTTGATTCTTCTTTCCTTTTCCCTTCCAAACAGTCATCCCCTCCACAAGAGCTAACAGAAATACCCCCTCCTCCAAAGAAACAAGAGGTTTCACTGCCTCCACCACCACAAAAAATTGTAAAATCAGTTGAGTTTCAGCCCATTCCTCCTCTTGCATTCCGAAATCCATGTTGGGAGGATGAAAATCAGAATGCCAGTCAAGGAAAACAACAGCAAAAAGAGAGTGCCAACAAAGATGAAGAAATTCAAAATCTGAAGAGTTGGGCTCTTAGATTTGGGATGACAAAGATCCCCTTGATGGTTAAGCCTACAGAAGAGGCTAGGGTTGGAGAACAAATGGTGGTGAGGACTGATTTTGTTGGAGAAGAAGATCTTGCAGTCCCAACTTGTCCTCTAGAGCAACAAATTGAAGAGTTTGACTTGACAAACTTCATGCTGGAGGAGGAGTTCAATCAAGAGCAAGATTGTCTTCAAACATTGGAGGAAGGAGAAGCTACTCCAGATCCAAAATAAGAGGAGCACATTCTAGCTATGGAGGAGAAAAGTGCAGATCCAAGGGCTTTGAGCACAAAGCAGGCTACAGGAAAACCTTCAGTTCTTCTTTCCACTTCATCTCTCTCAAGTTCTAGTACTAAAGAGGAGTTTGATCTCTCAAACTCAATATTGGAGAGTGAAGGAAACCATGGTGGTCAAGTTGCAGATCAAGAGGACACCATGGAGGAAGTTGAGCATTTGCAGCAGGAGAACAATGAGGCAGTTTACCTGTCAGATTTGGAGGACTGTTTTGATGGAGAAGAGCCGGTTGAGTTTTCACCATTCTCTCTTTCATCATCCACATTCCAAACACCAGAGCCTGCTGCCATGAAGGAGAGCTTTCATTTGCAGTAGCCTGCATCTTACAACAGCCCTTTGGAATCAAAATTGGAAGATTCTAATCTTCCCTGTTCTTCATTGGAGGAAGAGAAAGGGCAGAAGGGTTCTACCATTGCTTCCACACCATCCATTCAAGGTCTACAAGAGGACTCCATTCTTGGAGTTGAAAATCAGAGCTATGGGCATATCAAACAGATCAGACCTTGCCCAATCAGGTATTTGGCTTCATTGGAGCCAAAGGAGAAGCCAAAACCAGTCATGCTTGCTTCTGAGCATGAGGATGAGCTAAAAAGTACCAAGGATCAGCTACCATACCTCTCCAATCCAAATGCAGAGCAACTAAAAGAGGTATTGGATTTATTTTCAGTTGATACCTTGATGATTTGGATAGAAGACCAACTTCTTGTTGATTTTCCATCCATCCAAACAACCATGATCAGTGCCAAATCAGTTGCATGGCTGCCAATTTTGAAGAAAGGGAGCTATTTTGCACAACCAGTTACAGGGTTTGTTTAGCTTGCCTTTGCTTCCAGTTAAAGTAGAGTAGTTAGGTTTGCTTTCAGCAGAAGAAGTGCTTGTGCACACTCTGCATGTTCCATTTGGGGCATGTATGATTTTCAGTTTTGTACATAGTTTTGGTGTTGCTGGTTTTGCTCTTGCACAGTTCATTTCAGTGGCATCTTGGTGAAGACACTCTAGGTTCAATGGGTTTCCAAGTGGCTCAGAGGGGAGGTTTTCAAAGTTCAGATCAGTTGCAGGTTGTAACTCATGACTCCATGCCCAATGGATGCTTCAGGCTACTGATCATTCATCTAGCAGGCAGATGACCCCGCTGAGTCACCAAACTGTTGTCAAAATTTCACCCCCCTGGGTAATTTTGATAACATGCATCAGAATATTCAAGTCCCAGGAAAATTGATTGATTCAGGGCCAAAAATCATGTTGCTAGAGTCCCCTCAAATATTTTCTAAGTTCCCTATCTGAGAGGAAAAGAGCAAGCTTTGAGAAAATGCAAAAAAAGGTTGCAGAAGGCAAGTAGGTTGATCCAGGAAAAAATCGTAAAAATGACTAAGTCCTAGTCCTAGGGGCAGTCAGGACATTTGGGACAAAAAGGCCCGAACCGGCCAGCTCAGCCGAAGTAAGCACAAATAGCCCACAAAGCAACAGGGACATCTGGGACAAAAGTATGCGGCGGGCGCGAAATGCCGGTTCGACCGAGAAAAAATTAGCTAACTACTGAGAGGGATGCAAGTGGGACAAGCGGGCCAAAAATGCCCGAACCGGCCGAATCGGCCGAAATGAGTCCAGAGGGTCCAAAATCAAATGGGACATCTGGGACAAATGGATGCGAAATGCCCGAACCGACCGAAATGAGCACAAAGGGCCCAAAATCAAATGGGACATCCAGGACAAATGGAAGCAAAGTACGCGAAGGAGCCGAAGACCAATCAGAAACTGCCACGTGTCCTCACAGGAGAAAAAGTCAAAAGGTCAAAGGGACGAGTCATCGAGCGCTGAACCGAACCAATGAAATGGCGCCACGTGTCCAAGTTTAAGGGGCCCACAAGCAATTTCAAAAGGAAATCCCGCGAAAGATGGAGGAGAGAGAATTACTCATCCAATCAGCACATGCCACGTGTCGTCCAGATGGCGAAGAGCGGGAAAACATTTTAAAATTCGTTTTGATCTGTTCTGTGCCCTAAATCTTCAGATCGCCATATCTTTTGATCCAGAGTTCGGATTTCCACGTTCTTTATATCAACAGAAAGCTGTTGAGATGCTCTACATGATTCCAGGATCAATCTCGAGTTTTGGTGTAGTCTGAAGAGAGAAAATCGAGAAACAGCTCTGACGTGTGGTAATGGCCAGAAGCGACCTTTCAACAACCCGTTTTAATGCTAATGGGTCGCATTCTTCTTCTGCACGGCCAGAAGTGACATTTTAGTGGCCAAATTAATACAAATGGGTCGCATTCTCCTCCAAAATCACTCAAAGTGACAGGGTATGGGTTGGTAAGATCCTCCATGCTGATTTAATGCATCTGCAGTCAATGAGAAATGGGCTTGCACGTTTTCCCATGTTTTCTATCCCCTGGGCTCGACCCATGCAATGTAAAAGCCAGATTTGCCTCATTTTTTTTTTAAAAAAGAGGTTGTTCATTCTTTCAGCTAGGCCCTCCCTTCTTTTCTTCTCTAGGGTTGAAAATGGAGTTCGAACCTCCTCCCTTGCTCTGTAATGGTGTTTTTGCCTCTTATTAATGGAATGATGTTCTGTGCAAACTTCTGGAGCAACAAAATGTGTTTTGTGATGCATCTATCCATCCTTCCTCATTTTTTCTTGTTCTCTTCTTGCCTCTCTTCATTGCAGGTATTGGTGCATGTTCGAATGTTCATTGTAGGTTTGGAGCTGTGTTCATGGAGTTTTGGGACATTTTTTGTGTGAAATCTATCCTTGGGTTTGTGATGCTTCTGTCCATCCTTCCCATTACTCACCTCTCTTTGTCCCATGGCAGTTTTGATAGATGTTCAACATCCTCCTTCTCTGGTGTATCACCATTTTAGTGTAGGCTTTTGCTATTTTTCCCTTCTCTCTCTCTCTCTGTCTCCTTGGCATGGTTAGATTATGATTAGATTAGCTTGCCTACACTGGAATAGCTTGTGGCAGGTAGTTTAGGAGCAGGAACCAGCCTTCTCTGGAGATTCCTCTCTCGATTTCACAAGTCCCACGCTTGGAGAGAGGTTTCCATGTTGTGCAATCACACTGGGTGCCTGAACATCAACCTAGAAGCCTGATGTGCGTCCAGGGGTGCTGTGATTTTGCACTAACAGGAGATACTGCCCCAGAACCCTAATACGGGTAAGGAACCCATATCATAGCCTACAGTTAGAGACATGGGACTGAGTCATAGGATCTATGCAGTGGTTGAGAACCGCCAAGCTGAGTGCTAGAGCATGGTCATTGAGACTACATGTAGCATTGGAGGTGTTCCTACTTCTATATTGTTTGATTCTGGTACTTTTGGTTTGTTTATTGCACCATCCTTGGTAGAGCAATGCAGGCTGGTGGCTGTTAGACAAGGTCATAGTTGGGATGTCAAGATGGTTTCAGGAGCCAAAGTCTCTATAGACTCCTTATTAAAGGAGTGTGTTATTAACTTGGGACCTTTCACCACCACTTCAGATGTCCACATACTTCCTTTGGGCTTATATGGAGTCATTTTAGGCATGGATTGGTTATCTACACATAGGGCTAGGATGGATTGCTATCATAAGACTATATCTTGTGTAGAAAATCTTGGAGTTGAGTCGGTGATTTCTGGGGTCAGGAGACCTATTTCTATTCACACTATCTCTGCTATGCAGCTCAAGCGATGTGAGCAACAGGATTATCAGATGTATGCGGTCACAGTCAGTGACCAGACAGAGGATGGGTCTAGTGGGCCATCGCTAGATGACCATCCCATTTTGAGAGAGTATGCAGATGTTTTCCCAGGGGAGCTACCAGGGATGCTACCCCTACGTGAGATTGATTTCCATATTGATCTGGTTCCAGGAGCAGAGCCTATCTCACGAGCTCCTTATTGGATGACCACCCCAGAGCTCTATGAGCTCAAGTTAAAGATGGAAGGCCTTTTAGAGAAAGGCCTCATCCATCCTATTGTATCCCCTTGGGGTGCACCAGTTATATTTGTGAAGAAGGATGGATCATTGTGGTTGTGCATCGACTACCGCCAGTTGAATAAGGTAAAAATCAAGAATTGTTATCCCCTGCCTCACATTGATGACTTGTTTGATCAAATGAAGGGATCCACGGTGTTCTCTAAGATTGATCTCAAGTCTGGGTACCATCCGTTGAGGATTATGGAGGTAGAAATCCATAAGACTACTTTTCGTACGAGGTATGGGCACTATGAGTTCACAGTGGTGCCCTTTGGTTTGATGAATTCCCCCACAGTATTCATGAGTTTGATGAATGGGGTATTTAGGACCTTTCTAGATCACTTCATGCTCATCTTTCTTGACAACATTATGATTTACTCATGTACGTGTGAGGAGCATGAGGGGCACCTTCAACAAGTTCTTCAGTGTCTTCATGAGAAGTAACTTTTTGGGAACTTGGAGAAGTGTGCCTTCTTTCAGTCAGAGATGCGGTACTTGGGCCATATCATCTCAGGTGAAGGAATCACAGTCGATCCTTCCAAGATTAGAGCCATTATGGATTGGCCAGTACACACTATAGTGACAGAGGTGCGTAGCTTCATGGGGTTAGCAGGGTATTACAGGAGATTTGTGCAGGACTTCTCTCGGATAGCACACCCCATCACTTGCCTTTAGTGGAAGGGGAAGAAATTTATTTGGTCAGATAGGTGTGAGCAGGCCTTCAAGAAACTGAAGGAATATCTCACTATAGCACCCATTCTTGTAGTGCCAGATCCACATGGTGAGTTCTTTGTATGCACATATGCTTCGTTGTTAGGCCTTGGAAGTATTCTTATGGAGGAGGTCAGAGTTGTAGCTTTTGAGTCTCACAAACTCAAGGATCATGAGCTTAATTATCCTACCCATGATCTTGAGCTTTTGGTGGTTGTGCATGCTTTGGTTCGATGTAGACACTTTCTTCTTGGTCAGAGATTCACACTCAGGAAAGATCATTTGAGTCTTCGCCACCTTTTCATGCAGCCTAATCTAAACGCTTGTCAGAGATTTTGGATGGAGTTGCTCTGTGAGTACAACATGGAGATAGAGCATGTGAAAGGGAAGGAGAACGTGGTTACAGATGCTCTCAGTAGATTGAGGCATTTGAGCATGGCTACTTCAGTGAGCACAGATTTACAGAGCAGGATCCTTTAGTAGCTTTCCCTTGACAGTTTCTACATTGCAGCCCGAGCAGAGATTGAGTCCCAGATACCCCTTGATGAGAAAGTTGATGGTTTCTCACTAGAGGTAGATGGTATTCTTAGGCATAGAGGTTGGATTTATGTTCCTAGACATAGAGGCTTGAGGCAGGACATCTTGACAGAGGCACATTGTGTACCCTATTCAGCCCATCCTGGGGTGAAGAAGATGCATGCCACCTTGAGACAGTTATATCACCGGAGAGGACTTCGTAGGGATGTGGCTTAGTTTGTGTCACACTATTTAGAGTTCCAGAAAGTGAAGGTCGAGCATCAGCATCCAGTTGGCCTTCTCTGTCCTCATGCTATATCGGAGTGGAAATGGGACACCATTTCCATGGATTTCATTGTTGGGTTACTGATGTCGAGATATCACCACGACGCCATCATGGTCACGGTTGATAAATTGACAAAAGTAGCTCACTTTTCTCTGGTAAAGACCACATATAAAGCTAGTGAAGTGGCATGTGTCTACTTGGATGAGATCTTCAGGTTACACGGGATCCCGTGGAACATCATTTGTGACCGTGATCCTTTATACACTTCACATATCTAGACTACCATGCAGTATGTTCTTGGGATGAAGATTAACTTCAGCACAAATTATCACCCTGAGATGGATGGTGAATCAGATATTGGAGGATTCAAGATGTACATGATGGATCAGCAATCTAAGTGGGAGGAGTATCTGTATCTTATGGAATTTACCTACAATAATAGTTTCCAGAGTTCTATAGGCATGGCTCCTTTCAGGCCTTGTATAGTAGGGAGTGCAGGACACCCCTTAGCTGGGATAGATTGGAGGATAGAGTATCCTTAGGACCAACTCTTTTTTAGGACATGGAGCAGCAGGTAGTGTTGATCAGGTAGAGATTGTAGGAGGCACAGGATGGGCAGAATAAGTACACTGATAAGCATAGAACCGAGCATAATTTTGATGTGGGAATGAAGGTTTTCCTTCATGTTAGGCCACATAAGAGCCTGATCCATTATGGAAAAGGTTCTAAGTTATCTCCTCGGTTCATTGGGCCTTTTGATATCTTGGAACGTATCGGCTCGTTGGTCTACCGTCTAGCATTACCACCCATCTTGTCTCGCATACATTATGTGTTTCATGTTTCTGTTCTTAGGAGATATATCACAGATCCTTCTCATGTGCTTGATTGGACATCATTACAGGTGTAGGATCAGGGAAAGTTGATGGTGGAGCCCATCTGTATCATAGATCGCAGGACCCTGGGCCTTCAAGGTAGATAGATTTATCATGTAAGGGTGCAGTGGGACAGATATGATGAGACTGTAGCCACTTGGGAGGATGCTACTGATTTACGAGTATAGTTTCCAAATTTGTTCCAGTGACTTCCAGGAGGAAGTCGAGTCTAAGGGGAGGGGAATGTAGTGCCCGCTTTCCTTGGACACTATTCAGATACTGATCCTAACACTATTGGTCACATTTTGGATATTATTATGTTTTGATGTAGTATGATGTATCAGGGATTATTATGGACATTATTATGTTTTGATTAGTATGATGGTTAGATGTTAGATCCTAGATTAATATTGATCTGGATTTAGATGTTTTGCTTGAGGATCATTGAGACATTTTTATTATTATGTGGATGATGATATACTAGTTGACATGGACAGGTTATTGATGTTAATTTTAGACATGTGACATTGATTATTATGAATAGCTCTAGTATAGAAATCTATTGGATGATGATATAGTTACAAATTGAATTTTAATGATAAATATTGAATCTTGATATTGTTGTGATTTGGATCTAATGTCTATATATCATTTGGATGTTCTAATATGGCCACGAGGTCGAAGGAGGTATTTTGCATTTTGTAGGTTAAAATCACAACAATGTCGGGGGACTAGAGACTAACCATATTGGAATTTAGTGTGAAATCAACAAGGTCACCATGGAAACTGTGTTTGAGTTGTATGTCGTGTTTTGTTAGGATTTCCCATGGGGGGGATTTCCATTATTGTGACCATGGGGTATATGTGTGCTTTATTTGTTGTGTCCCTTTTTAAATTTATTGTTGTATGTATTTTATTTGTAATGTGCTCTTTATTTTAAATATTTTAATGTGATAGTATAATGTGAATCTTATAGTTAAATTTCAATTAAATTAATTGGGATGTGGAATATAAATTAAAATTTATTGTCTTGGTTGAAAATGAAAATTGACATATATATATATATATATATATATATATATTATAACCATATGATAGATGAATAAATCTTTATGTCAAAACATGTAATAAATAAATGTCATAAATATAAATGCATGTGTAAGAAATTGTAAGAGGATGTAAAAGTTGTGTAAGTAAAATGATAGATTGTGTAAGGCAAATTTTGGAGTGTAGAACACTCCATCCTCTTTGAAACTCGGATTTGTTCTTGGGAGCCTAAATTGGAGGCTTATGGGACAAGTTAAACTTGTCCCACACCTCTCAAAAACCTCCACCAACCATGTTTATTAATTTGGAGTCAAAATCAAATTATTTTATTGAATTTTGACTTGATTTATTGTAAGAAGTGATTGCACTTGTGTTAAAAATTTTAAATGCATTCCCTTTTGGGGTATGGTCTATTGTGTGTGTAAGTGATTTTGTCATTTTTTTCATTAATGGTGATTTTTTGTTGATGTGGATTGCACTCTTGGGGAAGGAAGAAAAATGATGTGGATTGCACTCTTGAGGTTGTTTAAGGTTGGAGATTTCACTCTTGGGTCAAATTTTTCTCTCGCCTTTGGAGCTTGTTTGTGGAAGAGCTTGGATTGATTCACATGCTTGTACATTTCTATTTTGGGACTGTGTTTTGAGCATCAAAGAACTGTTGTTTTGGAAACAAGTCTCCATTATGGAGAGGTAGGCTCTCACTCTTTTAAAATTGTTGTTTTTATTTTAGTATGAGTTTTTGAATGTGTTGTGTTTGCAATTCTTAGAGGGATGGGTAGAATGCTTATGGCATGGTGTGGAGAGAAGACTATGAGGTTAATCAGAGGAGGGATAAAGGATTTTCCATTGGCACTTGTCTTGAGGAGGGAGTGTTGGTTGGAATCTACCTAGGAAAATAATATGCATGCATTTCTTACTTTGGGGGAGGTATAAGGGATAAATTTGGAGGAGGGATAAGGAGGGGTTGAGGAGGAATAAGGTTTATGGGATGGTTGTGTTCTTGGTGGTTGTTGTAGGTGGATGTCCAATTTCAACATGGGAGGCATACGGAGACCTCCATAGTTCTTGCTCTTGTTTGGCTTGCTTGCTTAAGCCTTTGTGATTGTATGACTATTTTCTAATGTAGTTGAGAACTGTTGACTTGTTTTTATTTTTGTTTTCTTTGATTTTTGTGATACATGAATGTTGCTTGCATGTGAAAGAAGTCCATGTTTCCATGAGTTAAATTATCATGCTCCATTTCAATATGGTTGGGGCTCGGGGGCCAATGGTGAAAGATGGCTTCTATTTTCCCATTAGGTATCTTGGTTGAGTGGAGAGTGTTGCCTTTCCCCCTTCCTTGTTTTGATTCAAGTTGCAAGAATGAAGAAATCAGTAAGTTTCTGTTTGGAGAATTAAGAATACAGTTTGACAGTCATCCTTTTTGAGGAAACTCTTGTAATCCCTTCCCACATCACATGGATGAGTTATATAATTTTGTAATGTGAAGCCTTTATATCGTAAATGGAATTCTGAAATTTAATTGAAATGTAAAGATGGAATATTCTATTCTCTATATTGGAAAAGATTGTCATACAGTTGTAGATTTAACATTGAAATTCAAATGAAGAAATGATCTGTTGATGTAATGTTGAAAATCAATGAAAGAAATATATTCCTTCCTCAATGGTAGTGTTGGATTTAGATTTAATTGTAATTTTTCTTTAAATTGGAGTTACTGTTTTGAAATGTTATCTCTGTGTGAAAAGAAAATGCATATGGAAGAGAAATACAACATTTTGTTCCTGTTAATTATTAAAATTCGAAATACCAAATGTTGCCTTATTGTCTGAATGAGAAGATGGATAAATTAATTGTTTAGACAAGATTTGATAAGTTTATTATGTTTTGGAAGTGGTAAATAAATCATTACAGTTGTTAATAAATGAACTTTGTTCCTTTCCTTTTCTAAATCTGGCAATTAAAATTTTATCTAATAAATGTGCAGTTCAGATCTGCAACTTAAATTTAGTATTAAAACAATGCAATTTAGATGAAATATGTCATAGGGAATTCAATTTGACCTCAACACTAGAGAAAGACATTTTAGAACTTTACAAAATCAATTTTTTAACTTGTTGGACCACTTTCCCATCAAAGGATGTAAAATATATCAGTTACAACTCAATCCATAAATTGAACCTTAAAACTAGTCTAAAATCCACCCAATATCATTCCTCCATGTTCACTTACATGTTGAAGAGAAGAAATATCAAAATTGAATCAAATCTCCCAAGTAGGAAAAATTGCCAGTTTTAAAATTATAATCCTTACAGGTCAATTTCTTAAAATTGACCCTCTAAACTTCACCAAATTCTAAAATTGATTATTGCTATGAAAATAGGGCTCCGAGAGCTTTCTGGAAAGTCCTTGTTTTCCTAAAATGGATCTTCCTATCAAAAGTTATGGCCATTTGAAGTTTTACTTCGAAATGGTCATCCCAAACCAAAAATGAAATAATTCGACCTTAGATAAATTTAAATTTTGAACTTTGGAAAAATTTCCTAAAAATTTCTGCTGCCCCGCCAACCTGTCATCCTATCAGAAGTTACCATGTGGCACCTTGGAGGGGTAGGCCCTTAGTAAAAAAAACTTAACTTTTTGCCCTTTTGGAAAAGTTTCACTTTTTCCTCCGCCGACCCTCATCCCCGCAGCCAATAGGATGTTGACACGTGTCCCCATGGGTGCATGGTTCTATGTAATTCTTTTACTCTTTTAACCCCATGGGTGAAAAATCCAAATTTCCTCTGCTGGCCCACGGCCAATCACAAAATGCCACGTGGCCATTTGAGCAAGCGCGGAGGCATGGAGGAAAATTTTCCTTTAAAAAATTGAGACTTTGGTTTTGGGAAAAATTTCCAATTTTTCCCCACGACCCGCTCGCCCGCACCAATCACATGATGACACATGGAATTTGGGAAAAAATTCTCAATTTTCTCCCTAACCCCGCGGACCTCCAAGGGAAAATTTTCCCCTAAAACTCCATCCGGCCATAACTTGAGTGTGGGTGTGCATGTCAATGTGCATGTGCATCTGTGTGTGCGTGTGAGTGTGTGTGTACATTTGTGTGTGCATGTGTGTGTGCGTGTGCATGTGCGTGTGCGTGTGCATGTGCGTGTGCATGTGCATGTGCGTGTGGGTATTCATGTGCATGTGCATGTTAATGTGCGTGTGAATGTGTGTGTGCTTGTGCATTGGTATGTGTACGTGTTCATGTGCGTGCGCATGTGTATGTGGTTGTGTGTGTACATGTGCATGTGTGTGTCTGTATACGTGTGCGTGTGTGTGTGTATGTCTGTGTGCTCGTGCATGTGCGTGTGCGTGTGCTATGTGTGTACGTTTGCGTGTGTGTGTCCATGTGTGTGTGTGTATGCATGTGTGTGCATGTGTGTGTGCGTGTGCGTGTTCGTGTGCATGTGCGTGCTCATTTGTTTGCGTGTGTGTTTGTGTGTGCACGTGTCCATGTGCATGTGAATATGGGTGTGCATGTGCATGTGCGTGTGCATGTGTGTGTGCGTGTGCGTGTGTGTGTGTGTGCGCGTATGTGTGTGCATGTTCATGTGTGTGTGCGTGTGCATGTGTGTGCATGTGTCTGTGCGTGTGCTTGTGCGTGTGTGTTTGTGCATGTGTGTGTGGATGTGCATGTGGGTGTGCGTGTGCGTGTGCGCATTTGTTTACATCTATGTGTGCTCATTCGTGTGCATGTGCATGTGTGTATGTAATCGTGTGTGTGTGTGCATGTAAGTGTGTGTGTGTGCGTGTGTGTGTGCATGTGCATGTGCATGTGGGTGTGTGCGTGCGTGTGCATGTATGTGTGTTTGTGTGTGTGTGCGTGTGAGTGCATGTGTGTGTATGCGCATGTGTGTGTTTTTTTGCGTGTGCATGTGCGTGTGTGTGTGTGTGTCTGTGTGCGTGTGCATGTGTATGTGTGTGTGTGTGTGTGTGTGTGTGTGTGTGCGCGCGAGTGTCTACGTGTGCGTGTTCATGTGCTTGTGGGTTTGTGCGTAAGTATGCGTACATGTGCATGCATATGTGTGTGGGTTTGTCTGTGCATGCATATGCGTGAGCATGTGTGTGTGCATGTGCATGTGCTTATGAGTGTGCATGTGCGTGTGCATGTGTGAGTGGGTGTTTGTATGCATGTGCGTGTGCATGTGCGTGTGTGTACGCTTTTGCGTATGCATGTGTGTGTCTGTGTGCTCATGTGTGCTCATGTGCCTATGCGTGTGCTTTTGCATCTACATGTGTGATTTCATGTGTACGTGTGTGTATGTTTACGTGTGCGTGTTTGTGTGTGTGTGTGTGTACATGTGCATCTATGTGGTCATGTGCATTTGCGTGTGCATGTGTGTATATGTGTGTGTGTGCATGTGTGTGTGAATGTGCATGTGTGCATGTAATCGTGTGCGTGTGCGTGTGTGTGTGCGTGTTCATGTTCATGTGTGTGTGCATGTGTGTGCATGTTCATGTGCATTTCCCTATGTGTGTGTGTTTGCTTGTGCATGTGCATTTTTGTGTGTGTGTTTCTATGCATGTGCATGTGCATACATGTGTGTGTGTGTGTGGGTGTGCATGTGCATGTGTATCTCTGTGTGTGTGTGTGTGTGTGTGTGTGGGTGTTCGTGTGTGTGTGCTTCTGCATGTTCATGTGCATCTGCGTGTGTGTGTTTGTGTTTTTGTGCTTGTGCTTTTACATGTGTGTGTGATTACGTGTGCGTGTACGATTACATGTGCATGTTTGTGTGTGTGTGTGTGTGCATGTGTGTGTGTGTGTGTGCATGTGTGTGTGTGTACATGTTCCTATGCGTGTTCATGTGCGTTTGCGTGTGCGTGTGTGTGTGTGCATGTAATCGTGTGCTTGTACATGTGCGTGTGTGTTTTTGTGTGCATGTGCATGTGCGTGTGCGTGTGCATGTTCATGTGCATTAGTGTGCTTGTGCATGTGCGTGTTTGTGTACTTGTGTGTGTGTGTGTTTGTTTGTGTGTTTCTGTGCATGTGCATGTGTGCATCCGTGTGCATACGTGTGTGTGTGCATGTGCATGTGCATGTGTGTGTGCGTGTACATGTGTATGTGCATGTGCGTGTGCATGTGCGTGTGCGTGTATGTGTGCATATGCGTGTGCGTCTATGTGTGCATGTGCATCTATGTGGGCTTGTGCATGTGTGTGTGTGTGTGCTGTAATGCAAGTTCAAACAACCATTTGAGACCCAAGAAAAAACCTAGGGTTAGGTAGAAAAATTATGGAATAATTTTTCTTTGACTAGAAGTGTCTACAACTAAGTTGCAAGACATCAGTTTGTACTAATAGATTCCAGAACCAATCCTAATTACCAAGGCACAAGGTTCCAAATTTAGAGTTACATGTTTTATTTAGGTTCAGCGAGCAAATTACCCCCATGCCTAGTCTCTAACAGGCTTAGAAGTTCAACTTGATTTTTCTCCTACTAAACACTTCCAAATTTTCTCTAAACCATTCCCAAAGGATAGGAAATTTTCTCACCTTTCTGGTGATATAAAGAAGTCCTTCTAACTCCTTACAGAACTCTAGTTATGGCCTGGCGGAGTTTTGGGGAGAAGGTTTCCCTTGAGGATTCCGCGGGCTTAGGGAGAAAATTTTTCCCTTGAGCGGGTTGGTGGATCAGGGAGGAAAATTAGGAATTTTCCTTCCTTGAGAGAAAAATTGTTATTTCCCTTCACGCACCCGCGAGTTTGAAATGACACATGTTGCTTCCCGATTAGCGCAGGATAAAGTTGAGCAGCGGGGAAAGCTAGAAACTAGAATTTTTAGGCCAAAATCCCAAAGGCAAAATTCGTCGTGTGCCTCTGCCAAGGAAAAAACCCATGCCACGTGGCATCTTGTGATTGGATACGGGCCGGTGGAACGGTAGAGAGTTTTAAGATTTTAAGCACAAAAAGGTTTGAAGTCAAAAATACTTGCGCAGGCACATGTGTCTGTTAGGACATGTGTCAGCACCTCATTCGCTCTAGAGGTGTAGGGCTGTGAAGGAAAAAGTAAAATTTTTCCCAAAGAAGTTAAATGGTTAAGTTTTCAATTTAGTTCTGGGCACCCACAAAGCCACCTGTCCACACGTGATTGGCTGTGGGGTTGCGGGGAAAAATTGGAAAATTTTCCAAAGGCCAGAATTTCAAAAAAAGTTAAGTTTCAAAAGGGTTAGCCACTCTAAAGTACCACGTGGAAATATTTGATTGGTTGCGAGGGTGGTGGGGCCGCAGAATTTTTGGGGAATTTTTTTTTCCAAAGGTTAAATTTTGATTTTTAAATAGTTAGATTAATTTTTGGATGGCCATTTTGAAGTAAAACTTCAAATGGCCATAACTTTTGATAGAAAAGTTAGTTTTGGGAAAATGAAGACTTTTCGAAAATCTCTTAGAGTTCTCTTTGCACAGCAATCATCAATTTTAGATTTTGATGAATTTTCAAAGGTAAATTTTAAGAAATCGATCTAGAGGATTTTAATATGTGAACTGACAGTTTTTCAACCTCTAATTTTTATAAAATATGAACTCCTCCTTCACTCAACATGTCAAAAAAACATGGAGGATCAGTCTAAGGAGGGTTTAGAGTGTTTTAGTGAAGTCAATTTTTTCATTTAGACAAGTTTGCATTTTTCTGATAGTTGACGGGAAAAACGACCATGTAAGCTCCGATTTGAAATTTCTTGAATTTTAGAGATTCATTCTCAACTTTTTTAGTGAATTTGGGTTCCTTAAGTCTTCCTAAGTATAAATTTCAAGTTTCGTAAATTATTGTTGAGTGTAAGGTCGAACTGCTCATTTTTATTAAAATCTACATTGCCATATTTGAGTTTTAAAATAGTGAACTGTTTCTTTTAAATTGGTTTATCAATTTTTGTAATTAGGATGTGCATATGATTCCTAATTTAGTCAAATACAGTTTCTTACCAAACATCTATTCATTTCGAAATTAAGATGCATTTCTGATATCAATTTTAATATACATTTTACAAGCATATCACACTCTCTTTCTTATTTCTCATTCAAACAAAATATCATTCTTGGACAACAATTAAATCTAGTATACATTACAAGTTTAAATAGTTATTGTAACTTTCATTTATCATCCATTACATCTTACAATTTTTCCTCTATTCATAATTCAATAACACTTTTACAACTGATCCTTTTTTCCAATTTGAATTGGTATCAAATTTCAATTTACAAAGCATGGAATAACATTTACATTTTCTTTCCAAAATAAAATAGAGATCAAACACACTTCTTCTTTACATTCTCAAATTCAATTTCATCTTCCATTCTGGTTCAATAACTTCACATTACAATAATAATACATCTCATCCACTCAAGGTGGGAAAGGTTACATTAAATTACTCAAAGGGAGATGACTGTCAAACTATGAAATTCTTTCTCCAAACAACATGTTGAATTCTTCTTCTTTGTAACTTTGATCACAACAAGGAAGTGGGAAAGGCAACACTTTCCACCTAACCAAGACATCCAATGAGAAAGGAGAAGCCATCCTTCCCCATTAACCCTCGAGCCCCAACCATATTGAAATGGAGCATGAATATAAACACATGGCAACAAGAATTATTTCACGACAAACAAACATTCTTCACATTGCATATAAATAATAAAATACACAGTCCAACAAGAAAACAGTTCCTAACTGTAATTGAAATCATACACACAACACATAGGCTTGATCAAACAAGCCAACAAGATCAAGGACTATGGGGAACTCCTTATGCCTCTCAATTTGGAATTGGGCATCCACCAAAATTCATACCACCAATAATCATATCAAACCCATAAACCTTACATCTCCCAACCCTCCTTATGCCCCCCCATAGTAATAAATGCAAGCAGTTTCTTTTCCAAGGTGGATCCCAAACCAAAACTCCCTCCACAATAAAATTATGCCATTGGAAATCCCTTATGCCCACCATATGAAATCTCATAGCCTTCTCTTACACCATTCCCTAAGCATTCTACCCAACCAACCAAGAATGCAAACACAAACACCATTTAAGCATGCATGCAAGAGAAGGAAAGATAATTAAATACAGCTCCAGTTCCTACCTCTCCATACTAAATTTTTTTCCAAGCTCACAAGCTTTCCAAACTTTCAAAGTGCAGTCTAAAACCAGCAAGTATAAGCAAGCAAAAAGCCTCCAAGATTTGTCTCAAACAAGCTCCAAAAGAAAAAGCAAAAAAAATGCATCCCCAAGAGGAAATAACTGAGTTTCAACAACCTCCAAATGAGCAAGAAGCTTCACTTTTATAGGAAGGGAAAGAGAGAGGATGATTTGGATCCAAGTGGGATGTCGTGCATCATTTTTCCTCATCCACGAGAGGAAATCAACATCAAAAAACAAATCACAATAAATTAAACATGACAAAGTCACTTACATACTCCAATTCAACCCATATTCCAAAAAGGACTGTATTAAAAATATGTAAGGGAAGTGCAATAAAAACTTACAAATGTCATTTTAAAATGCATTATGAATGCCTATTTTACCATCCAAACCATAGGCATGGTTGGTGGATTATTTTAAGAGGTGTAGGATAAGTTTAACTTGTCTCACAAGCCTCCAAATTTGGCCTCCAAGGTCAAATTCGAATTTCATAAAGATGGAGTGTTTGACCTTCCAAAAATTACCTTACATACTCTTACACATCCTTATAACATTAACATACACACTCTTCCAACATTAATATTTAAAATCAACCACTTTATTAATTACATTCCACATCCCAATTAAATTTAAATAAAGTTTAACTATATGACTCTCACATTAAATCCATCACATTTAAATTAATTAAAAAAAGAACACATTACAAATAAAAATACATACATACAAATAAAAAGGAATTCCTAACAAAACACAACACACACAAACAAAACAGTTTCCATGGTGACCTTGTCGAACTCACCCAAAATTTCAATATGGTTAGTCTCCAGTCCCCCGACATTGTTGTGATTTTTAACCTGCAAAATGAAAATACCTCCTTCGGCCTCGTGGCTTCATCAGACATCCAAAATGATATAAACAATATTTCAAAATCATCTAAACACACAAATCACAACAATATCATTAATTCAACATTATCATTTTTAATTAAATAAATCAACTATATCATCATCAGTAATATTCTAACTAGGTCTACTCAAACATCCAATGTCATAAGTCCAAATCAACATCCATAATATATCCATGTCAAAAGTATATCATTAACCACATATAACTGAATCCAGATCAATAATAATCCATGATCTAACATCTAACCATCATACTAAAACAAACATAATAATGTCCATAATATGATCAATAGTATCAAAATTAGTATCTAAAAAGTGTCAAAGGGAAGTGGGCACTACATCCGCCTCACCTTAGACTCAACTTCCTCCTAGAAGTCACTGTTACAAGTGTGGAAACTACACACATAATGCTATGGCATCCTCCCAAGTGGTTGCAGTCTCATCATATATGTCCCACTACACACGTACCTTATCAATATCTCTGCCTCGAAGGCCCAAGGTCCTACGATCTATGATAAAGATAGGCTCCACCGTCACCTACCCCTGATCTTGTACCTACAATGATGTCTAGTCTAACACATGAGAAGGATTTGCAATGTACCTCATAAGGATAGAAACATGAAACACATCATGTATGTGAGACAAGCTGGGTGGCAATGCTAGATGGTAGGCCAAAGGGCCAATACTCTCTAAGATCTCAAAGGGACCAATGAATCTAGGAGCTAACTTAGAACTTTTTCCATAACGGATAGGGCTCTTGTGTGGTCTAACACAAAGGAACACTTTCATGCCCACATCAAAACTATGATCAATCCTATGCTGATCCGCATACTTCTTCTACCTGTCCTATGCCTCCTGTAATCTCTATCTGATCAACATTACCTATTGCTCCATGTCCTATAAAAGAGCTAGTCCAAGAGATACTTTTTCCTCTAACTTGTCCTAGCTAAGGGGTGTCCTATACTCTCTACCATATAATACTTGGAAAGGAGCAATGCCTATAGATCTCTAAAAACTATTATTGTAGGCAAACTCCACTAATTACAGGTACTCCTCCCACTTATACTACTAATCCATCATGCACATCCTGAGCATATCCTCTAAAATTAGATTCACTTGCTCAGTCTGTCCATCTATCTCAAGGTGATATGTTGTGCTGAAGTTAATCCTTTTCCCGAGGACATACTCCATGGTAGTCCAGAAATGTGAAGTATACAAAGGATCACGGTCACAAATGATCTTCCATAGAATCCTGTGTAACTTGATGATCTCATCCAAATATACTCATGCCACTTCTTTAGCTATATAAGTGGTCTTCACTGGAGAAAAGTGGTCCACTTTTGTTAATTTATCAACCATGACCATAATGGCATCGTGGTGATATCTTGACATAGGTAGTCCAACAATGAAATTCATGGAAATGGTGTCCCACTTCCATTCCGGTATGGCATGAGGATAAAGAAGACCTACTGGATGCTAATGCTTAGTCTTAAACCCTCTGGCACTCTAAACACCATGAAAAAAATTGAGCCATGTCTCGACAAAGTCCTCTCCAGTGATATAACTATCGCAAAGTGGCATCCATCTTCTTCACCCCGAGATGGGCTGAATAGGGTGCATGATGTGCCTCTACCAATATGTCCTACCTTAAGCCTTCATCTCTACGAACATATATCTGACCTATATACCTGAGAAGACCATCTACCTCTAAGGTGAAACCATTAAACTTCCCCTCAAGGGGTCTCTGTGACTCTATCTCTACTTGAGCTGCAATGTAGAAGCTGTCAAGAGGAAGCTGCTGAAGAATCCTACTCTACAAATCTATGCTCACTGTAGTGGCCATAGCCACATGCCTCCATCTGCTAAGAGCATCTACTACCACATTATCCTTCCCCTTCACATGCTCTATCTCCATGTCATACTCATAAAGCAACTCCATCCAACACCGCTGACGAGCGTTTAGATTGGGCTGCGTGAAGAGGTGGCGAAGACTCAAATGATCTGTCTTGAGTGTGAATCTCTGTCCAAGAAGAAAATGTCTCCATCTAACTAAAACATGCACAACTACCGTAAGCTCAAGATCATGGGTCAGATAATTAATCTCGTGATCCTTGAGCTTGTGAGACTCAAAAGCTACAACCCTGCACTCCTGCATCAACACACCTCCAAGCCCTGCTAAAGAAGCTTCCATGCAAACAAAGAACTCACCATGTGGATCTGGCACTACAAGAATGGGTGTTGTAGTGAGGCACTACTTTAGTGTCCTGAAGGCCTACTCACATTTTTCCATCCAAAAGAACTTCTTCTCTTTCCTCTGAAGGGAAGTGCTAGGGTGTGCAATCCGAGAGAAGTCCTAAACAAATCTCCGATAGTACCCTACTAAAACCATGAATCTATGCACCTCGGTCACTGTAGTGGGTGTTGACCAATCCATATGGCTCTAATCTTGTAAGGATTGACTGCGATACCTTCCCCAGAAATAATATGACCCAAATATTGTACCTTTGTCTAGAAGAAAGAACACTTCTCCAAGTTCTCGTAAAGTTGCTGCTCATGAAGACACTAGAGAACCTGTCGAAGGTGCCCCTCATGCTCCTCACATGTTCGTGAGTATATCAAGATTTCATCAAGGAAGATGAGCATGAAGTGAACTAAAAAGGTTATGAATACCCCATTCATCAAACTCATGAACACTGCAGGGGCATTTGTCAAACCAAAAGGCACCACCGTAAACTCATAGTGCCCATATCTCATGTGGAAGGTAGTCTTATGAATGTCTGCCTCTTAAATCCTTAACTGATGGTAGCCTGAATTGAGATCAATCTAAGAGAACAACGTGGCTCCCTTCATCTAATCAAACAAAATCCTCAACTAATGGTAGCCTGACTTGAGATCAATCTTAGAGAACATTGTGGCTCCCTTCATCTAATCAAACAAGTCATCAATGTGAGGAAGAGGATAACAATTCTTGATCGTCACTTTGTTCAATTAGCGGTAATAAATAAACAACCACAATTATCCATCCTTCTTCTTCATGAAGATCACTAGTGCACCCCAAGGGGATACACTAGGATGGATAAGGCCCTTCTCCAAAAGACCCTAAAGCTACAACTTGAGCTCACAGATCTCTGGGGTGGTCATTCAATAAGGTTCTTGTGAGATAGGCTCTGCTCCAGGGACTAGATCTATATGGAAATCAATCTTACGTGGGGGTGGCATCCCCAATAGCTCCCCTGGAAAAACATCAAAAAACTCTCATAGGATGGCATGATCATCTAGAGATGGTCCACTAGACACATCCTCTAACCTGTCACTAACTATAACAGCATACATCTGACAACCCCATCGTACACACCGCTTAAGCTACATAGCAGAAATGGTGTGAATAGAAATGGGTCTCCTGATTCCCAAGATCACCGACTCAACTTCTGAATCATCTACACAAACTATAGTCTTATGATAATATTCCATCATGTCCCTATGTGCAGATAGCCAATCCATGCCTAATATGACTCCATACAAGCCCAAAAGAAGAATGTAGAGATCTGAAGTGGTGGTGAAATGTCCCAAATCCACTACACACTCCTTAACTAAGGAGTCCACAGAGATCTTGGCTCTAGAAG
The DNA here is from genome assembly GCA_019776745.2 of Taxus chinensis. Classification (NCBI taxonomy): domain Eukaryota; kingdom Viridiplantae; phylum Streptophyta; class Pinopsida; order Cupressales; family Taxaceae; genus Taxus; species Taxus chinensis. Next base: position 488,469,423 of record CM034149.1, on the reverse strand, counting down.
CCATCTCGACATCCTAACTAAGACCCTTCCTAACTACCACCAGCCTGCATTGCTCTACTAAATATGGTGCAATGAAAGAATCAGACGAACCAGAATCAAACAATACAGAGGTAAGAATACCACCAATACTACCTATGGTCTCAATGACTGTGCTCTAGTGCTCTTCCTAGTGATTCTCAACCACTACATAGATCCTATGGCTGCATCCCATGTCACCAATTGTCAGCTCAAAAACTTGTGCCTTACCCTTGTTAGGGTTCTGAGGGTAATCTCTCTATAAATGTCCAGCTACTCCACATCCAAAGCAACCACCTGATCCTCTCCAAGGAGCAGCACCTCCAGTAGGTGCCCTAAAAGCATGTGGTTTGAATCCTAATGATCTAGCTACAATCTACTATGGCTTGTGATGGCGAGATCCTACTGACTAAGCTCTAGGTCCACCCTGTGTCCTGAGGGGACCCCTAAGAGGTGGCCCCATACTCCGACCTCTCTATGCATAAGCTCTCGGTGGAGGTCTATATGGTGGGCGGCACTATTGCTGCTATTGTGGCCTAAAGGATGACTATGCTGAATGCTACCCACCATGAGGAATAGGTACTAAACCTCTCAATCTACCATCCTACATTTGCTAAATGCGGCTCCTGACTCAGTCTCTAGCCTGTTGGGTTTTACCCTGAGTCTCCACTGCAATATAGGCCTTCTCAATGGCCTCTGCTAAAGTTTGTAGACAATGAATCCGTACTACACCTATAATGTCCAAATTTAGGCCCTGGATGAACCTGTGAATGCGCACCTACTCATCCTACATATACTCTACATACTAAAACAGATCTAGAAATCTACTCTCATACTCCGCTACATAAAGGGTAGCCTATCGGAGGTCATGGAACTCATCAATCCTCTACTGGATGAAGCTCCATGATAGCTATCTTCTCCTAAATCTCTCCTTAAACAGCTCCGAAGTCATTGTCTCTAAATCAACATGGAGCTTCTACTCCTCTGTCCTCCACCATACTCCAGATCCATCCCTTAGTAGATGAATCGTAATACAATCTTTCGTGTTGCTAGAACAAGGAAAAATCTTGAAGCAACTGCTCAAGCTCACTAGCTAGGCCTCTACCTGAAATCCACCTGTATCACCTGAATAATGTGAGGGCCTAAGCTTCAAGATCTCCTTAATGTGATCTGTTGTTGTGGTCTGTCAGCCTGTAGGCCTCTCTACAAGCTCATCCCTAATCCTAGGGCTCCGAGACCTCTCTCTCTGCTCCGAAACTTTGTCACCCTATCTCCTAGGTGGTGAATCTACTCTGACTAACTCTGCATGGGAGTTCTCTCCTCTATACTCCTCGTTAAGTTAAGGGGGTACCTAACCCGCGATAGAAGTAGCTTGATCATGACTACCTGTTTGCGCTCCAACTAATCCTCTGCGTAGAGCGGCATTAACATCCTGAAGGGTCTATAGAATTTGAGGTAAAATGGCTACTACACCCTGATCCGATGGTGGTGGTGGTGGTGAATCTGAGTCTCTGCTATGGTTCCTCTCACTCTATCTGTGCCTCCTGCATAGACCAAAGTGAAAGTTAGTTAATTTGTTAAGTTATATAACTTCCATGTTTACTAAAACACACGAATTCTTTCTAAGTTGTTTTCTAGGTTTTCAGTGTGCTAGGTTTAAGTTTTCATGTCTCAAGTTTTCTAGTGTGCCCAATGGTCCAAGCCTTGAACCACTACTATGATACCATATTGTAATGCTTGTTCAAACAACCACTTGAGACCCAAGAAACAACCTAGGGTTAGCTAGAAAAATTATGGAATAATTTTTCTTTGACTAGAAGTGTCTACAACTAATTTTCAAGACATCAATTTACACTAATAGATTCAGGAACCAATCCTAAATACCAAGGCACAAGGTTCCAAATTTAGGGCTACATGTTTTACTTAGGTTCAGGGAGAAAATTACCCCCATGTCTACTCTCTAATAGGCTTAGAACTTTAACTAGATTTTTCTCCTACTAAACACTTCCAATATTTCCCTAAACCATTCCTAAAGGATATAAAATTTTCTCACATTTCCAATGATATAAATAAGTCCTTCTAACTCCTTACAGAACTTTAGTTGTGGCGCGACGGAGTTTTGGGGAGAAGTTCTCCCTTGAGGAGTCTGCGGGCTTAGGGAGAAAAAATTTCCTATGAGTGTTTGGCATAGTGGGGAGGAAAATTTGGAATTTTTCTTCCTTGAGAGAAAAAATTCTATTTTCCTTCACACACCTGTGAGTCTGAAATGACACGTGTCACTTCCTGATTAGCGCGGGGAAAAGCAGAGCGGCGGGGAAAGCTAGAAACTAGAATTTTTAGGACAATAGCCCAAAGGAAAAATTCATCACGCACCTCCACCAAGGAGAAAACCCATGCCACGTGGCATATTGTGATTGGATGTAGGCCAGAAGAATGGTGGAGAGTTTTAAGATTTTAAGCACAAAAAGGTTTGAAGTCAAAAAGACTTGCGCGGACCTGTGCGTCCGTTAGGACACGTGTAAGCACCTCATTTACTTCAGAGGTGTGGGGCCGTAAAGGAAAAAGTAAATTTTTTTAAAAATAAGTTAAATGGTTAAGTTTTCAATTTAGTTCCACATGCCCACCAAGCCACGTGTCAGCACGTGATTGGCTGTAGGGTCGCGGGGTTGCGGGGGAAAATGGGAAAATTTTCCCAAGGCCAAAATTTCAAAAAAAGTTAAGTTTCAAAAGGGTCAGCCCCTCCAAAATACCACATGGAAACATCTAATTTTTTGTGAAGGTGGTGGGGCCATGGATTTTTTGGGGAATTTTTTTTCCAAAGGTTAAATTTTGATTTTTAAATAGTTAGATTAATTTTTGGATGGCCATTTCGAAGTAAAACTTCAAATGGCCATAACTTTTGATAGAAAAGTCAGTTTTAGGAAAAAAAGGACTTTCTAGAAATCTCTTGGCATCCTCTTTGTACATAAATCATAAATTTTGGATTTTGATAAAGTTTCAAAGGTCAATTTTTAGAAAGCATCTGATCTGGCAGATTTTAAATATGTGACTATAGCAGTTTGATGGTTTCATGGTAGTCTTGTGTGATTTTTGGCACTGTATCTTCATGCTGGTTTGGTTTTTTTTTTTCAATTTAACCCTTGATGGGTGTTTATTGTATTTTGAACTGTTGCTATTTTTCCTTGTGTTTTACATTCCGGCATTTAGTTTGCGAAATATATGAAATAAAGGTATGTTAGGCCTGCTCTGTGAGAACCCATGAATTGTTCTCATGATGGGTACAAGATACTGTGATGCTTGTTGTTGTTATACTTGTCGTCGGAGTTGAATACTGAAGGACAAGTTGTTTTGATTCAGTTTTATTGAACTTTTTGTAAGCTCTGTCATGGTTGTAAGTTATTATGGTGGTGGTTATTGATTCTTGTTGGGTTTCGTTTTGTATTTAAGGTTATTTGTGAATAAATAACTTGATGTGTTACTGTATCTCATTGCGATCCTTTGAAGTTGTTTTTCCTTGCGTTGTGGTTATGGGATTTCAACCCGTTGGCAGTATGCAATAAGGATATTTTTTTGTATTTATTGAACAAACTCTGTAGAGTCCATTGAATGATTCATTATTTGGGACCACTGTGAAGCTATATATATATTTGAATTGTGGTAATTTGATTTGTCTGAGTCTGAAGGAGTAACAGGTAATGCGACTTCTGTTATTTTTGTAACGATACCTTTGTTTTTGCAGGAATTTGTGGTTCAGACTCATTTGGGTACTTATTATGTTTCCACTCTATGTAAGCTTGGAGCGAAAAATGTTATAAGGGTTCAGTCAGATTCCTTGTTTTGAAATCAGTATTTAGATTTGTTATACTGATTTTGAATATTTTACCATTGTTGGCATCGGTTGGATCTTTAACTTGTATTTAAATCTTGTATATCATTTTCTGTAGAAGCTTTATCGTGAATACTGATTGTTACGGATTTTAGTTTTAAATCTTTGATAAGTAATCAGTGTCACTGCTCTGTTTAAGCCTGATTATGAACATGTAATGTTTTTTGGCTTGTGGACTTCATTAACAGTTTGATATCATGTAATTTGGATTCTGTTAGTGGAGTTGTGAATACCATACTTCAAACTCTGAATGCGTTTCAGATGTGAATATAGAATGTTATGTTTCCTTTCTGTTTATCCCAGTTTGATGAAGGTTGTGCATGTTAAGGGGATTTTGTGTGATTATCTCGGCATAGTCTTAGGGAAACATCAATTGCTTAGTGTTGAGAAGTCTATTGTTGACTGCGAATAATTGAAGCTCTTTGATTTCGACCTTGGGGTCTGAAAGCCTTGTAGTGTTTATTATGAACTAAAAGGGGACTGTAGGTTAATGTATGGGATTGTAGTCATGTTTACGTATTCTGTTGCATGACTATCCTACCTTGAGCTTGACTGAACTATGAGTCGTCGACTGCACCTCGACGGGAGATGTGGGGAATATCTTCTTGTTGGCTATTTCATGTGGAAGGTCATGTGGAGTCTGTTTGGTAGATAGTCTCATCACTGTTGGCGTGATAGCTACTGTACAGAAGTTTTGTTATATTTGATGTTAACAAAAACAATGATTCTTCTTGTGACTCGTCTGACTTTTCGTATGCATGTAAGGTGAATGTTTTCCATTTAAGGAGATGGTAGTCATGAGCTTGTTGAAGGGAAATTTGAATGACTTGTTTTCTTTCTCTTCTGTTATGAAAATATAATTGATGATATTTTTATCTAACTGTTGGAACTGTTTTGAACCTATTTACGGAATCATGATTTATTATGATATTCCTTTTACTGTTGAATGAAATGATCTGTCTGAATTTGCTGTTTTGGAATTCAGATGGATAGATGATATGGATACTTTTTGTTCTTCTTGATTTCTAATATTGTGATGAAATATTTGGGAAGTATTTAGGACTATTCTGTAATGATAATAGAGTTACACGTTTGTGGTCATTTTTGTATTACATCAGCATAGTCTTAAATATGTATACTAGTTTTGGTGAAATGATCTCATTTAAACAGGTTGTTTAATGAAAACAGTTGGTGGATTGCAATGTTTTTAAGAGTTAGTGCTTATCATGCTTAGTTCATCGAATGACCCATGTTGACAAATTTTGCAAATGGTCGCCGTAAGTGGTAAAAGCATGCAGATCTAATAGGATGTTCAGATTGTTTAACTTGGTTTATGATGAATTGCAGTTTGATTGTATAAATGTACTATTTGAGGAAAGATGTTCTTCTTCCATTGAATATTGTATCAAGTATGTTGAATGCATAAAATGTGTTTGATTAGTTCTGAAAGGAATGGAAATTGATATTGTTACTTATGTGTTTGTATTCTTATCTTGATAGTTTGACCTTCTTCGGTTCAAATGATCTAAAAACTACGACACTCCCTCTTTTGGCTCGACAGTTTCAGCGATCCTCATTTCATGACTCGATGACTTACCGATCCTTCATGTTAATTCATGCATAGTATAATGAATATACAGGGTTCTTTTACCATTTTTAGTTATCGAAGTGATCCATTTAAGAAGCCTATCTGAATATCTGTTACTGATATTCATTTGACATCCTGCATCTTAACTAGGTGATTAGGGTAACGCAACCAACACTTGCGATACTTTGGCTAGAGATTTTCACATGCTTTGCATGATCATATTCCTAGATGTGATACACACCAATGGAATACATCCTTCACCTCACTTCATCTGTTATATAGAATGGTCTTTCCTGGTCTCTACTAGTCCTTCCATTTAAGGTTAAACTCTAACCTCAACTAGCAATATGAACGAGTATAGGAAGTTACTCATGGTAACTAAAGATATGCAGACATACGGTGTCATTCCTAGATGACTCTGTGTGTCTAGTTACCTTTAGTCCTCTAGAGTCACTCCGTATATGTGATCACATTTCTATCCACAGCCAAGAACTTATTATCCATCTTATGTAAACTTGATGATTTAATTCAGAAGTGCATTGTAATATGTTAGCTATAACATTGTGTCATCATGAAGGCCCCGCCTTCACGAAGACACCATATTGTAGCTGGCGTATGTCAATGTCCTATGGAATCCTCTCATCGAGGGTACACATCCAGCTCAATTGTGATTTGGTTATTATCTTAGTATTTAAGATCAACTTTCAGCAGCCATGCTGATCCTTTATCCTTGTTCTTGTTACAGTTGTATGTAGCTAAGAGATACTTAATCCATCTTCTAGCTTAATACGCATCTCCTCCTTCATACCGAAGGATTGCATATTCACTTCTTGGTACCTTTCTTATTCTTTGGACTAATCAGTCCATTATCGATAAACCTAATAAGTTTAACCTATTAAACTTAACCAAGTTTTTCCACAACTGTAAACAAATTCAGAATTCCATCTTATTAGACGTCATTTAAATGAGGTCTAATTCTAAATGAATTTATTCATTTATCCTCCTTAACCTTAGTTAATTTCTGTTAACAATAGATATGCTTTCCCATATCTTTATTTTCTGAATTTAAATATTCGAGGCTATTAACGGAGTCCGAATACAAGGTTCGGCTGCCCCTAAGTTATTTGATATCCCTTAGCTTTCAAACTAATCCCGAATACCTTCCAATTAGGATTTCGTGTTTATCTAAATATTTTTAATGTCAATTCAAAATTCATCTTAACCCAAGTATGAACTAATTACACATTTCAACGTAAAATTTGCATTCAGGTAAAGAATAGATGTTATTTCTTTTTAAATTCATCCATTAACATTTGAATAATTCCAAGTCAAGGAATAATGTTATATTCTCAAACTTATTCAACCATATCAAACTGATACAGTTATTGAAAATATCACACTTTTACTTGTATTCATCCATCAATTTTACAATCTATACATTTTCCAGTCCAAACGACTGGACTTTGTTTATATCAAACAACATTACAACTCATAAAGATAGAAGAATGTAACTTCTTCCTTTCTCATTTCCTCGTGGAGGAGTAATAGCTATCAATACAATCCATCTTCAGTTAATCAAAGAAGTATCGGAAAACAACCATGTCTTCATTTATACTAAAGTTTCATCTACAAAATTACTTGCATGGGTCAGTTCATTGAATTGACCATATTAAGCACTTGTCTTTAAAATGAGGTGCTTTTAATTAACTGTCTCAATAAAAGAACCCTGTTTTTATGAAACGTTAATATGAACATCATTCAAAAATTAAGTCCCGAAAAGGATGAACAACATAACAACTCAATCATCTAATTACCTTCCCAATCAGACAAAGGATTACTGCCCTCTTTCCCAAATAATTATTACAAGGAGTAATTTCCGTCAAACAGTTCCAGATTACAACATCTGTAAGAACTACAAACACAATTTTGCAAACTACTATTCTAGCATAAATGCTATAATTTCCATTCCTTACAATAGTTATAATTTCAAAAGATAGAGTATAAATGAAGATTAAACCGAACATACTTTCCTTTGCTTTCATACAACTCATCGGAATTCAAACAATAAAACGCAGAAGAGAAAAGTAAACAACAATTAATGCAGATGCATAAACCAAAGCAGTACAAAATTTAATCCATAATAATTATAGATTTCCAGCTGTAAGAGAGAAGAAAAAAACATTAATTCAAATTATCCATCCACACTCTCTTTCCTTTCCTCATATATGTACTGAGAATTTTAATCCAAACGTGATATCAATCAATGATAACAGTCCAAAGAGAAATGAACGAAAATCAATAATCGAATAAAAGGGGAGAAAGATCATATCACCTCTTCTCACTGTCTATCCAAATACCCATTATTTATGAACAGACATATTCCAATAGTATAATTCATTCAGAATAGTATATTTCAGTATTCAAAATCTACTATTACCTTTCCAAAATGTTGACCAGAGTTCATTGCAACTGGTCTGTAAACATTAGTACCAAAAGAACTTATAAACACAATCATTTCCTTTTAAACATTTCACTCTACAGACATTCACGTCTAGATATAGACAAGTAAGAATGCACATCTAGTTTTATCAGCTATCGTTTCATCAAAACCAGCATTTCAGCTAGACCTAAACAACATGAATGTACAGCCAGCTACAAAATTATGAGCTTCCTCATAATAATAAAAAAAAGAATCGTTTTCCAAACATTCAAAGTAAGAATTCCACTTCAGTTTAGCCTTGATGAAATAGCAAGAAATCTAAAGGGCAGTTCGTATAGGTATACAATCACATATTTATGCAAATAATTCATCATCCAATCCAAAGAAGACTGAAATAGTGAACTCTAATCTATCTGGTAAATATCCAGATACTCAGTTCCAGAATCAAGAATTAATTCTTTTAAACAAAGTATTTCATGGAATTCAACCAAACATGGATGCTTTTTAATCGTTTTAAAGAGGAAGTGAGAGTAAAATGATGAAACAAACCCACTATTCTAAGTATTTATATTCTATGCACTGTATACCCTCAAGAAAATAACTCATCCAATAGTTCCATCTATTATTGTCACGGTTCTTGAAAAACTGTTCACGTACACCCTTCAGAAAAACAATCTCCTTATCAGTATTGTTTACATAAGACCGAATCCATAATACACAATAAAATCCACTTACCATTAGCTTCAAATTTCCAACAGCAAAAGAGAAAACTAGTTCCTTAATAGTGTTAGTAAGAAAAACACTCATTTTCTTCAAAACACACAAGAATACTCAAGTCGTATTCATCCATACAATGACTGTTCAACTAGACATACAAAAAAAATCATCTCATCCTCCTATTTTCACAAGGATGCGCAGAACTCAGCATTGCTACACGCACAGCTAAATTATTCATAAGCACAAACTCATAAAATAAAGAACGAATCCACAATACTATCGAAACGAATCCACTCAACATGGATAGTGTATTCCACTCAATAATTATGCAAAGAATGCTTAAGTCGCATACAACAAAAGAAAATGACTCAACCCAAAATCATCTCAATAAAACAGCCAAATCAAATAACCAAAACCCTCATCATAAGAGCAGAGTTATTTTAATGAGATGATTAAACAAAAGCAAGCGGTTTAAAGAGAAGGGCTTAACATGCCTGTTAATTTTTCTTGTGGCTCGAAGAAAACCGCGCCCACTGGATTTGTTTCTCTCCACGACGTCCTCGGCCAGGCTTTCCAACCAGTCACTAACTTCCATAGGCTCAAGAATAGCCTTTGTTTTTCCAAAGAACAGAGATAATAATCAAAACACAGCTGGTTCGACAGAACTAGGGAGAAACAAAATTTAGAGCAACTAAAATCCAAATGCACACAGCAACAAACAATTTTCCTTTTTCCTCTATTCTCTTTCCAAGGTGAGCTGGTCGCTAAGACCAAGGTAATTGAATGCATTGAATGCATTTCTTTTTCCTATTTTTTCACGCCACCCGCCGACTAAGGGTTGGTGAGTTCCCAATTTCAAATTTTTTGCATGAATTCATAGTTTAGCTTCATAGCTAGTTAGACGCCTCCAACTTTTCCATGTTCCCGCCAAACTTGGCGCTGCACATGTAAGGACTCCATTTACTGTCCCATTAAATTTCCTACCTTCCCCCCTTATCCTTTCCATCCACATGGGTCTATGCATCCCCTTCCTTAGGTTAGGGTTAGTTTAGGATTTTAATAGTCCATATCTAGGTCATTCACCTAGTTCCTAGGTTAATAGAATTCACATCTATTTTCATCCTTATAAAATTTAAAATCCATATAGGATAGTAGTTTAGGGTATAGGATAAAACTTAGGGGTAGGTTAGGGTTTAATCCCCTAATATTTAATTAACTAGTTTCCATATCAAGTCTTTCCACCTGACAGTCATATTCAACATTAAACAAGGACATTTCGTCCTAAGTTCCACATACCTATGCCACTTGCATCTAGGCCCTTATCGTATTACGTTGTCTAGCGTTATAATGGTGTGTGGTTTGAGAATCGAACCTTTTTCATTGGCATCTACGTACCAGATATTCATACCTGAAATCAGGTGTTGCGACATTTAAATCAACCTTCTGTCTAGTTTAAAAGTAAATCGACAAAGCTATCATAAGAAGGCCACATCATACCTTGGATCAATGGAATTGATTCAAGGTGTGCTGTCAATCAGCGAATAGTGTTCATCAAGCATACGACAAGTCTGTTGTCTCATTAGCAATCACACAAGCAATAATAACTTCTGTCTTAAGTATCAAGTTACAGCAAACAAGGGTCCAGATCAGCAACACATTCCTCTAAGATCAACAAAATGTGTCTTAACATATTTATCTTCATTTCTGCAGTTACAACCTCATGAAAGGTAATTACCATGATAACTTATAAAAATCAGAGGCATTACAATGGGCGTGTGCTTGTGCGTGTGCATGTGCGTGTGCGTGTGCGTGTGCTTGTGCGTGTGCATGTGCGTGTGCGTGTGCGTGTGCGTGTGCACGTGAGTGTGTGTGCATGTGTGTGTGTGCGCGTATGTGCGTGTGCGTGTGCATGTGCATGTTCATGTGTGTGTGTGTGCATGTGCGTGTGCTTGTGCCTGTGTGTTTGCATGAATGTGCGTCTGCATGTGTGTTTTCTTGTACATTTGTGTGTGTGTGTGTATGCATGTTTGTGTGTGTGTTTGTGTGTGCGTGTGTGCGTGTGTGTGTGCGTGTGCATTTGTGTGTGGCTGTGCGTGTGCATTTGCGTGTGCGTGTGCGTGTGTGTGCGTGTGCGTGTGCATGTGCGTGTGCATGTGCGTGTGTGTGTGCGTGTGCATGTGCATGTGCGTGTGTGTGTGCGTGTGTGTCTCCGTGTGCGCGTGTGTGTGCGTGTGCGTGTGCATATGTGTGTGTGTGTGTCTGTGTGTGCGTGTGAGTGTATGTGTGTGTGCGCGCATGTGTGTGTGTGTGTGCCTGTGCGTGTGTCTATGTGTGTGTGTGCATGTGTGTACGTGTGTGTATGTGTGCATGCATATGTGTGTGGGTGTATCTATTCACACATATGCGTGAGCATGTGCCTGTTCATGTGCATGTGCATGTGTGTGAGCGTGTGCGTGTGTGTATGCCTCTGTGTGTGTGTGTGTGCATGTGCATGTTCGTGTGCGTGTGTGTGTGTGCGTGTTTGTGTGAGTGTTTGTGTGTGTCCATGTGCATGCATATTCATACGTGTGCATGTGCATGTGCGTGTCCGTTTGCGTGTGCATGTGCATGTGTGTGTGTTTCTATGTGTGCGTGCGTGCGTGTGTGTGTATGTGCTTATGCATGTGTGTGTGTGTGTGCGTGTGTGTGTCTGTGTGCATGTGCGTGTGTCTCTGTGTGTGCATGTGCATATGCATGTGCGTATGTTAGTGTGTGTGCGTGTGCATGTGCATATATGTGTGTGTGTGTGCGCGCACATGTGAATGTGCGTGTGCTTGTGCATTGGTCTATGTGTTCGTGTGTGTATGTGTGCGCGTGCGTGTGCATACGTGTGCATACGTGTGTATGTGTGTGTGTGTGTGTGTGTGTGCTTGTGTGTGTGTGTGTGCACGCGTGTGTATTTGCATGTGCGTGTGCACATGCGTGTGCATGTGCATGTGCGTGTGCATGTGTGTGTGTGCTGTGTGCGTTGTGCGTATGTGTGCATGTGTATACGTGTGCGTGTGCATGACCGTGTGCGTGTGCCTGTGGATTATGTGCATGTGCATGTGACGTGTGCATGTGTGTGCGTGTGCATGTGTGTGCGTGTGCTGCCTGTGCGTGTGCATGTGCGTGTGTGTGCGTGCGTGTGTGTGTGTGTGTTCCTTTGCATGTGCATCTGTGTGTGCTTGTGCGTGTGCGTGTGTGTGTGTGCATGTGTCGTGTGTGTTTGCGTATGCGTGTGCATGTGCATGTGTGTGTGCGTATGCCTATGGGTGTGGATGTGCGAGTGCGTGTGCACGTGCACGTGCACGTGTATGTGTGTCTGTGTGTTTGTGTGCATGCGTGTGCGTGTGCATGTCTGTGCATGTGCGTGTGAGTGCTGTGTGCATGTGAGTGTGTGTGTGTGTGCGTGTGCATGTGTGTGTGTGTGTGTGTTGTACGTGTGCGTGTGTGTGTGTGCGTGTGCATGTGTCTGTGAGTGTGCGTTTGTGTGTGCACGTGCACGTGCGTGTGTGTGTGCGTGTGTTTGTACATGTGCATGTGCGTGTTGCGTGCATGTTCAGTGTGTGCGTGCGTGTGCATGCATGTGCGTGTTTGTGGTGCGTGTTGTGCATGCATGTTTTGTGTGTTTGCATGTGCGTGTGCGTGTACGTGTGTGTGTGTGTGAGTGTGTGTGCGTGTGCGTGTGTGTGTGCGTGCGTGTACATTTGTCTGTGTGTGTGTGTGTGTGCGTGTGCATGTTTGTGTGTGTTTATGTGTGCGTGTGCGTGTATGTGTGCGTGTGGGTGTCTGTCTATGTGTGCTTGTTCGTGTGTGCGTGCGCGCTTGTGCGTGTGCATGTTTGTGTGCGTACGTCTACATGTGCTTATGTGTGTAAGTGTGCTTGTGCGTGTGCATGTGCATGTGTGCGTGTGCGAGTGTGAGTGAAAGTGTGCATGTGCGTGTGCATTTTTATGTGTGTGTGTGTGCGTTGTGTGTGTGCGTGTGAATGTGCATGTGTGTGTGCATCTGCATGTTCGTGTGCATGTTTTTGTGCATGTATGTGTGCGTGTGAGTGTGCGTGTGAATGTGCATGTGTGTGTAATCGTGTGCGTGTGCATGTGCATGTGTGCGTGTTGTGTGCATGCTGCATGTGCATGTGTGCGTGTGTGTGTTGCGTGTGCATGCACGCGTGTGTGTGCGTGTGCGTGTGTGCAGTATGAGTGCGTGTACGTAGTGCGTGTGCTCATGTGTGTGCAGTGTGCCTGTGCGTGTGCATGTGTGTGTGTGTGTGTCTGTGTGCGTGTGTGTGTGTGTGTGCGTGTGTGTGTGTGTGTGTGTGTGTGTGTGTGTGTGTGCACATTTGTGTGTGTTTACACGTTTGTTTGTGCCTGTGTGTGTATGTGTGTGTGTGCATGTTCGTGTGCATTTTCATGTGCGTATGCGTGTGTGTGTGTGTGTTTGTGCTTCTGTGCATGCTCATTCATGTGCGTGTGTGTTTGAATGTGCGTGTGTGCATGTAATCATGTGCGTGTGCATGTGCGTGTGCATGTGTGTATGCATGTGCATTTGTGTGTGCATTTGTGTGTTCGTGTGTGTGTTCGTGTGTGTGTGCATGTGCATGTGAGTGTTCGTGTGCATGTGTGTGTGCGTGTGTGTGCATGTGCATGTGCATGATTTTTTGTGTGTTCGTGTGTGTGTGTGTGTGTGTGTGTGTGTGCGTCCGTGTGCATACGTGTGTGTGTGTGTGTATTTGCATACGTGTACATGTGCATGTACGTGTGCAGACGTGTGTGTGTGTGTGTGTGTGTGTGTGCATATGCGTGTGTGTATGCATATTCATGTGCGTGTGCGTGTGTGTGTGCATGACCGTATGCATGTGTGTGTGTATGTGTGTGTGTGTTTGTGTGTGCATTTGTGTGTGCATGTGCATGTGTGTGTGTGTGCGCATGTGCGTGAGTGTATGCATGTGCGTGTGCATGTGCATTTTCGTCTGCGTGAGCGTGTTCATATGTGTTTGCTTGTGCGTGTGCGTGTGCTTGTGCGTGTGCGTGTGCATGTGTGTTTGCGTGTGCGTGTATGTGTGCGTGTGCGTATGTGTGTGCTTGTGCATGTGAATGTGTGTGTGCATGTGCTTGTGCGTGTGCGTGTGCGTGTGCGTGTGCATGTGCGTGTGTGTTTACGTGTGCAAGTGCGTGTGCGTGTGCATGTGCGTGTGTGTGTGCAAGTGCGTGTGTGTGTGTGTGTTTGTGCGTGTGCGTGTGCATGTTTGTGTGCATGTGCGTGTGCGTGTATGTGTGTGTGTGCATGTACGTCTATGTGTGCTCGTTCGTGTGCGTGTGTGAATGTAATCGTGTGCGTGTGGGTGGGTGTGTTCTTGTGCGTCTGTGTGTTATTTTGTGTGTGTGTGTTTGTGTGTGTGTGTGCATGTGCATGTGCGTGTACATTTTTTTGTGCTCGTGTGTGTGAGTGTGCATGTGCGTGTGCATTTGTGTGTGCGTGTGCGAGTGCGAGTGCGAGTGCATGTAAGAGTGTGAGTGAGATTTTTATGTGTTTGTGTGTTTTTGTGTGCCTGTGCGTTTGTGTGTGTGTGTACATGTATGTGTGTGTGTGTGTGCATGTGCATTTGTGTGTGCTCGTTCGTGTACGTGTGTGTGTAAATGTGCATGTGTGCATGTAATCGTGTGCGTGTGCGTGTGCATGTGTGTGTGCTTGTGCGTGTTTGTGTTTTTCTGTGTGTGCATGTGCATGTGCGTGTGCGTGTGTGTGTGATTATTTGTGTGTGTGTGTGTGTTTGTGTGTGTGCGCATGTGGGTGTTCGTGTGTATGTGCATGTGCATGTGCATGTAAATGTGCGTGTGCGTGTAAATGTGAATGTGCATGTGCTTGAGTATTGGTCTGTGTGTGTGTGTGTGTGTGTGCGTGTGTGTGTGCTGTGTGCATACGTGTGTGTGTGTGTGTGTGTGTATTTGCATACGTGTACGTGTGCATGTACGTGTGCAGACGTGTGCATGTGTGTGTGTGTGTGCATATGCGTGTGTGTATGCATGTTCATGTGCGTGTGCGTGTGTGTGTGCATGACCGTATGCATGTGTGTGTGTATGTGTGTGTGTGTTTGTGTGTGCATTTGTGTGTGCATGTGCATGTGTGTGTGTGCGCGCATGTGCATGAGTGTATGCATCTGCGTGTGCATGTGCGTTTTTGTCTGCGTGAGCGTGTTCATATGTGTGTGCGTGTGCATGTGCATGTGCGTGTGCGTGTGCATATGCATTTACGTGTGCATGTGTGTTTTGGTGTGTGTGTTTGCGTGTGCGTGTGCGTATGTGTGTGCTTGTGCATGTGAATGTGTGTGTGCATGTGCTTGTGCGTGTGCGTGTGCGTGTGCGTGTGCGTGTGCGTGTGCATGTGCGTGTGTGTTTACGTGTGCAAGTGTGTGTGCATGTGCGTGTGCAAGTGCATGTGTGTTTTTGTGTGTGTGTGTGCGTGTGCGTGTACATGTATGTGTGCATGTGCGTGTGCGTGTATGTGTGCGTGTGCATGTACGTCTGTGTGTGCTCGTATTTGTGCATATGTGAATGTAATCGTGTGCGTGTGGGTGGGTGTGTTCTTGTGCGTGCGTGTTTTATTTTGTGTGTGTGTGTGCATGTGCATGTGCGTGTACATTTTTTTGTGCTCGTGTGTGTGAGTGTGCATGTGCGTGTGCATTTGTGTGTGCATGTGCAAGTGCGAGTGCGAGTGCGTGTAAGAGTGTGAGTGCGATTTTTATGTGTTTATGTGTGTGTGTGTGTGTGCCTGTGCGTTTGTGTGTGTGTGTGTGTGTGTGTGTGTGTGTGTGTGTGTGTGTGTGTGTGTGTGTGTGTGTGTGTGTGTGTGTGTGTGTGTGTGTGTGTGTGTGTGGTGCGCGCATGTGCATTTGTGTGTGCTCATTCGTGTACGTGTGCGTGTAAATGTGCATGTGTGCATGTAATCGTGTGCATGTGCGTGTGCATGTATGTGTGCTTGTGTGTGTTTGTGTTTGTCTGTGTGTGCATGTGCGTGTGCATGTGCGTGTGTGTGTGCTTGTTTGTGTGCGTGTGTGTTTGTGTGTGTGCGCATGTGGGTGTGCGTGTGTATGTGCATGTGCATGTGCGTGTAAATGTGCGTGTGCGTGTAAATGTGAATGTGCATGTGCTTGAGTATTGGTCTTTGTGTGTGTGTGTGTGTGTGTGCATGTGTAATGCCTTTATTTTTGTAAGTTATCATGGTAATTACTTTTCATAATGTTGTAACTGCTGAAACGAAGATAAATATGTTAAGACACATCTTTTGATCTTAGAGGAATGTGTTGTTGATCTGGACCCTTGTTTGCTGTAACTTGATACTTGGGACGGAAGATACTATTGCTTGTGTGATTGCTAATGAGACTTGATATGGAAACTAGTTAATTAAATATTAGGGGATTAAACCCTAACCAACCCCTAAGTTTTATCTTATACCCTAACTACTATCCTATATGGATTTTAGATTTCATAAGGGAGAAAATAGGTATAAATTCCATTAACCTATGAACTAGGCGAACGACCTAGATATGGACTATTAAAATACTAGACTAATCCTAACCTAAGGAAGGGGACGCATAGACCCATGTAGATGGAAAGGATAAGGGGAGGGGAGGTAAGAAATTTATTAGGACAATAAATAATGTCCTTACAAGTTTCAGCACCAAGTTTGGCGGGAACAAGAAAAAGTTGGAGGTATCCAACTAGCTAAGTGGCTAAAAAGGAATTACATGCAAAATTTGAAAAAAGAAACTCACCAACTTGAGTCGGCGGTGGCGTGAGGAATGAGGAAAAAGCACTGCATTCAATGCATTCAATGACCTTGGTCTTAGCGACCAGCTCGCCTTGGAAAGAGGATAGAGGAAAAATTTGTTTGTCATTGTGTGCAATCGGGTTTTTAGTTGCTCTGCATTTTTTTTTCCATGGTTCTGTCAAACCTGCTATTAGTTTTGGTTATTGTTGTTGTTGTTGTTGGAATAGCCATGGCTATTTTGAGCCTGAGGAAGTTAGAGGATTTCTTAGAAAGCTTTACTGCTGTCGCTGTGGAGAAAAATAGCTCCTGTGGGCGCGGTTTTCTTCGAGCCACAAGAAATATTAGCAGGCATGTTGAGCCGTTCTCCTTAAATCGTTTTGCTCTTATTTAAGCGTCTCATTAAAACAACCCCGTTCTTATGATGGGTGTTTTAGTTAAATAAAGTTGTTGAATGTTTGAAGTGAATTTCCTAGTGGAATCATTTTTCTTTTTGATGAATACGGTTTGGGTTTTTCTTGCAATAAGAGTAAAAGGAATGGGATTTGCCCTTGCTATATGAGTTCTTATTTTGACAGTGTTGGGTTTCCTTTACAAAATGAGTAAAACAAATGAAGCTGTCCTTGCTGTATGAGTTTTGTTTTAACAGTGTTGGGCATCCATTTCTATTACCCAATATGGGTTCGATTTGATGAATGTATTAGTTATACAAGTATTGTTTTATGAGTTTTGTGCATGAAAACGATTTGGGAAAACAAAATTGTGATAATGTTGATGAACTGTTGTGTGAGTTATTTCTCCTAGTTGCTTTACATTGCATTGATTACGATTTTACCTGGGACAGGGAATTCATTTCATCGTCTTACCCTTGCTGGTTAAAAACATTTTAATATTTTCTTGTGAAATGAAGACCGTGACTGGGTTTTTGGAGAAAATAAATTGTTTATGAACTGAACTTGAATATTTGAGGAGTGAGTAAAATGCATCGATATCTTTCTTAAATCTTTTGAAAAGTATATAGATATATAAGTAACAGAGATGTTTATTCAAACTCCTTCAATGTAATCGGCTGGAACTGAACTTGAATAGATTCTTGTTCTTGTAAAAAAAAGGGGGGGGGGGGTTTCTCACTTATTTCAACTAAATGATGGTAATATGTTTGCAGTACATTTACTTGTTTCAAACTAAGCTGGGTATGACTGTTTTTAGCAAACACGTATGTTTTTATATATATAAAAGTATATATCCAATTCGCAATCTAAATTCTTTGTTGTTTCATCAAGACTGAACTGAAGTGGAATTCTTACTTTAAATGTTTGAAAAATGATTCCTTTTACTATTATGATAAGAATCATGATTTTGTAGCTAGCTGTACATTCTTGCTTGTTCAGGCCTAGCTGAAATGTTCATTTTTGGTGAAACATTTTGGTTGTAAAACTAGTTGTACATTCTTGCTTGTTTATATCTGGACGAGAAAGTCCATTGAGAGAAATATATGAAAGGAAATGATTGCATTTTGAGGTTCTTTTGGTACTAATGCTTACGGACCAGTTGCAATGAATTCTGGTCAACATTCTGGAAAGGTAGATAGTGGGTTTTGAATGCTAAAATATATTTATTCAGAAGGAAACACACTAGTGGATCAGGTCTGTTCTAACTAGTGAATATCCGGTTAGACAGTAGGAAGAGGTAATATGATCCTCCTTTT
>CM034149.1:488443781-488446281 GCA_019776745.2 Taxus chinensis | reverse complement strand
ATGCATGTGTGCATGTGTGTAAATGTGCTTATGTGTGCATGCATACGTGTGTGGGTGTACCTTTACACGCATATGCATGAGCATGTGCGTGTGTGTTTACATGTGCGTGTGCATGTACGTGTGCATGTTCGTGTACATGCATGTGAATGTGCGTGTGCGTGTGCGTGTGCATGTGCGTGTGCGTGTGCGTGTGGGTGTGTGTGTATGTGCATGTGCGTGTGCATGTGAATGTGCGTGTGCTTGTCCATTGGTCTATGTGTTCGTGTGTGTGTGTGCGCACGTGTGTGTGCATACATGTGCGTGTGTGTGTGTGTGTGTACGTTTGCATGTGTGTGTGCTTGTGTGTGTGTGTGTGTGTGTGTGTGTGTGTGTGTGTGTGCTTGTGTGTGTGTGTGTGTGTGTGCGTGTGCATGTGTCTATGCATGTGTGTGTGTGTGCGTGTGCATGTGCTTGTGCGTGTGTGTGTATGCTTTTGCAGGTGCGTGTGCGTGTGCGTGTGGGTGTGTGTGTGAGTGCGTGTGTGCATGCGTGTGCACGTGCATGTGCGTGTGCTTGTGTGTGTGCTTTTGCGTGTGTGTGCACATTTGCATGTGCTTTTGTGTGTGCGTGAGTGTGTGTGTGTGGATGTGGGTTGTGCATGTGCATGTACGTCTATGTGTGCTCAGGCATATGCGTGTTCATGTACATCCGTGTGTGTGTGTGCGTGTGTGCATGTAATCATGTGCGTTTACGTTTGCATGTGCGTGTGTGTGGATATAGGTGTGGATGTGCGCATGCGTGTGCATGTGCACGTGCACGTGCGCATGCGTATGTGTGTGTGCACGCGTGTGCATGTGAGTGTGCATGTGCTTGTGCGTGTGTGCATGCATGTGTGTGTGTGTGTGCCTTTACGTGTGCATGTTCATGTGGATGTGCGTGTGTGTGTGCGTGTGCATGTGCGTGTGCCTGTGCCTGTGAATGTGCATGTGCGTGTACGTGTGCATGTGTTTGTTTGTGTGCGTGTTCATGTGCATGTTCATGTGTATGTACGTGTGCATGCATACGTGTTTGGGTGTATCTTTGCATGCATATTAGTGACCATGTGTGTGTGCGTGTGCATGTGCCTTTGTGTGTGCGTGTGCGTGTGCGTGTGCATGTGCGTGTGTGTGTGAGTGTGCATGTGCATGTGTGTATGTGTGCCTCTGCAAGTGCATGTGTGTGTGCGTCTGCATGTGTGTGTGCAAGTGCGTGTGCATTTTTCTGTGTGTGTGTGTGTGTGTGCATGTGTGTGTACATGTGCGTGGGCATGTTCGTGAGCATTTGCATGTGCGTGTGTGTGTGTACATCTGTGTGTGCTCCTTCATGTGCGTGTGCGTGTGTATATGTAATCGTGTGCGTGTGCGTGTTCGTGTGCGTGTATGTGTGCGTGTGCGTGTGCGTGTGCGTGTGAATGTGCGTGTGTGAATGTAATCGTGTGCGTGTGCATGTTCATGTACACGTGTGTGTGCGTGTGTGTGTTTTTATGTTTTTGTTTGTTTATGTGTGCATGTTCATGTACATGTGTGTGTGCCTATTCATGTGCGTTTGCATGTACGTGTGAGTGTGCATCTGTGTGTGCTCGTTCGTGTGCGTGTGTGTGAATGTGCATGTGTTCATGTAATCATGTGCGTGTGCGTGTGCATGTGTGTGTGTCTGTGTTCGTCTGCATTTACGTCTACATCTGCGCCTGCGTATGTGTGTGCTTTTGCATGTGAATGTGCGTGTACATATGAGTCTGTGTGTGCGTGTGTGTGCTTGTGCATGTGCGTGTGCATGTGCCTCTGTGTCGGCTCGTTCGTGTGTGTGTGCATGCGAATGTGCGTGTGTGTGTGCATGTGCATGTGCCTTTGCATCTCTGTGTGCGTTTGCGTGTGCGTGTGTCCGTGTGTGAGTATGAGTGTGTGTGCATGTACTCATGTGTGTGAGTGTGCATGTGCATGTGTGTTTGTGTGTGCGTATGCATGTTTGTGTGTGTGCGCGCGTTTGTATGTGCGTGTGGTTGTACGTGTGTGTGCGTGTTCGTGTGCATTTCCATGTGCGTGTGCGTGTATGTGTGTGTTTTCTTGTGCATCTGTGTGTGCTCATTCATGTGCGTATGCGTGTGTGCATGTAATCGTGTGCGTGTGCGTGTGTATGTGCATGTGCATGTGCATGTGCGTGTGCGTGTGATTGTGCGTGTGAGTGTGAGTGTGCGTGTGCGTGTGAGTGTTTGTGTTTGTGTGCATGTGTGTGTGCTTGTGTGTGTGCATGTTTGTTTGTGTGTTCGTGTGCGTGTGTGTGCATCTGTGTGCATACATGTGTGTGTGTGTGTGTGCGCGTGCGTGTATGTACGGTGTGGATGTGCACGTGCGTGTGTGTGTGTGTGTGTGTGTGTATGTGTGTGTGTGTGTGCGTGTGTGTGTGTGTGTGTGCGTGTGTGTGCCTTTGCGTCTGTGTGTGCACTTGTGTGTGCGTGTGTCCGTGTGCGAGTATGAGTACGTGT
>CM034149.1:488433781-488441281 GCA_019776745.2 Taxus chinensis | reverse complement strand
TGTACGTGTGCGTGTGCGTATGCATGTGCGTGTACGAGTGCGTGTGTGTATGCATGTGCATGTGCAAGTGCGTGTGTGTTTTTGTGTGTGTGCGTGTACGTGTACCTGTGTGTGTGTGTGTTCATGTGTGTTTAAGTGTGCGTGTGCGTGTGCGTCTTTGTGTGCTCATTCGTGTGCGTGTGTGATGTAATCATGTGCGTGTGTGTGTGTGTTTGGTTGTTTGTATCCTTATGCGTGTGCGTGTTTGTGTGTGTGTGCGTGTGTACATGTGCATGTGGTCGTGTGTGTGAGTGTACCTGTGCATGTGCATTTGTGTGTGTGTGTGTGCATGTGCGAGTGCGATTGCGTGTGCGAGTGTGAGTGCGAGTGCATGTGCATGTGCATTTTTGTGTTTGTGTGTGCGCGTGCGTGTTCATGTGCGTCTACGTGTGCGTGTGCGTGTATGTGTGCGTGTGCACCTGTGTGTGCTTGTTTGTGTGTGTGTGTGTGTGTGAATGTGAATGTGTGTATGTAAGCGTGTGCGTGTGCGTGTGCGTGTGCATGTGCGTGTGTGTGTGCGTGCGTGTACATGTGCGTGTGTGTGAATGTGCGTGTGCGTGTGCATGTGAATGTGCATGTGCTTGTGTGGTGGTCTGTGTGTGTGTGCACGTGCATGTGTGTGTGTGTGTGCGTGTGCGTGTGCATGTGTGTGTGCGTGTGCATGTTTGTGTGCGTGTGTGTTTGCATGTGCCTCTATGTTTGCTCGTTCTTGTGCGTGTGTGTGTGAATGCATGTGTGTGCATGTAATCGTGTGCGTGTGCGTATGGGTGTTCATGTGCATGTGCATGTGTGTGTGTGTGTGTGCGTGTTCGTGTGAATCTGTGTTTCCTTCTACATTGGTGTGTGTGCGTCTGCGTGTTTGTGTGTGTGTGTTTTTTTGTTTGTGTGTGCGTGTGTGTGTGTGCATTTTTGTGTGGTTGTGCGTTTGGCTGTGCATGTGCATGTGCATGTGTGTGTACGTATACATGTGCATTTGCGTGTGCGTGTGCAAGTGCATTTGTGTGTGGGTGTGGGTGTGTGTGTGCGTATGTGTACGTCTGTGTGTGCTCTTGCGTGTGTGCATGTACGTGTGTGTGTGGGTGTGTTTGCATGTGTGCATGTAATCAGGTGCGTGCGAATGTGCGTGTGTGTATGCGTGTGCATCTGCGTGTGTGCGTGTGTGTGCGTGTGCGCGTACCCATGCGTGTGTGTGTGTGTGTACGTGTGCATGTGTGTGTGCATGTGTGTCTGTGTGTGCGTGTGCGTGTATGTGTGCGTGTGCGTGTGCGTGTGTGTGTATGTGTGCCTTTGCATGTGCCTGTACGTGTGTGCGTGTGTGTACGTGTGCGTATGTGTGCATGCATACGTGTGTGGGTGTATCTATGCATGCATATGCGTGAGCATGTGCATGTGTGTGTGCGTGTGCATGTGCATGTGCGTGTGCATGTGTGTGTGCGTGTGCATGTGCGTGTTTGTGTGCGTATTTGTGTGTGTGTGTGTGTGTGTGCATGCATATTCATATGTGTGCTTGTGCATGTGCATGTCCATTTGCGTGTGCATGTGCATGTGTGTGTGTGTGCGTGTGTGTGTATGTGCTTGTGCATGTGTGTGTGTGCGTGTGTGTTTGTGTGTGCATGTGCATGTGCGTGTGCGTATGTATGTGCATGTGCATGTGCATGTGTGTGTGCGTGTGCATGTGCGTGTTTGTGTGCGTATTTGTGTGCGTGTGTGTGCATGCATATTCATATGTGTGCTTGTGCATGCACGTGTGCGTGTGCGTGTGTGCGTGTGCATGTGTGTGTTTGTGTGCGTATTTGTGTGCGTGTGTGTGCATGCATATTCATATGTGTGCTTGTGCATGTGCATGTCCGTTTGTGTGTGTGCGCATGTGCATGTGTGTGTGTGCGTGTGTGTGTATGTGCTTGTGCATGTGTGTGTGTGCGTGTGTGTTTGTGTGTGCATGTGCATGTGCATGTGCGTGTTTGTTTGCATGTATGTGTGTGTGTGTGTGCGCACATGTGAATGTGCATGTGCTTGTGCATTGGTTTGTGTGTTCGTGTGTGTGTGTGTGTGTGCGTGTGTGCGTGTGCATACGTGTGCATACGTGTGTATGTGTGTGTGCGTGTGCGTGTGCTTGCGCGCGTGTGTGTGTGCGTGCGTGTATGTGTGCATGTGCGTTTGCGTGTACGTGTGCGCATGTGTGTGTACGTGTATGTGCGTGTGCTCGTGTGTGTGTTTTTACATGTGTGCATATGTACATGTGCATGTGCGTGTGCGTGAGCGTGTGTGCATGTAATCGTGTGCGTTTGTGTATGCGTGTGCATGTGCATGTGTGTGTGCCTATGCCTGTGCATGTGGATGTGCGAGTGCGTGTACGTGTGCATGCATACGTGCACGTGTGTGTGTATCTGTGCGTGCGTGTGCGTGCGTGTGCATGTGCTTGTGCCTGTGACGCGTGTGACGTGCGCGTGCGTGTGCGTGTGCGTGTGCATGTGCGTGTGCGTGTGTTCATGTACGTGTGCGTGTGTGTTTGTGTGCGTGTTTTTGTGCATGTTCATGTGTGCGTACATGTGCATGCATATGTGTTTGTGTGTATCTGTGCACGCATATGTGTGAGTATGTGCGTGTGCGTGTACGTGTGTGTGCATGTGTGTGTGTGTGTGTGTGTGTGCGTGTGTGTGTGCATTTTTGTGTGGGTGTGCGTGTGCGTGTTCGTGTGCATTTACGTGTGCGTGTGCATGTATGTGTGCGTGTGCGTGTCCATCTGTGTGTGCTCGTTCGTGTGCATGTGTGAATGTAATTGTGTGTGTGTGTGCGCTTGTGCGTGTGCATGTTTGTGTGTGTGTGCGTGTACGCGTGTGTGTGCTCGTGTGTGTGAGTGTGCTTGTGCGTGTGCATGTGCGTGTACAAGTACGAGTGTGAGTGGAAGTGTTTGTGCGTGTGCATTTTTATGTGTTTGTTTGTGTGTGCATGTGTGCATGTACATGTGTGTGCGCATGTTCATGTGCGTTTGCGTGTGCGTGTGCGTGTATGTGTGCGTGTGCGTGTGCGTGTCCATCTGCCTGTGCTCGTTCATGTGCGTGTGCTTGTGAACGTGCGTGTGTGAATGTAATTGTGTGTGTGTGTGTGCGCATGCTTGTGCGTGTGCATGTTTGTGTGTGTATGTGTGCGTGTGCGTGTGCATGTGCTTGTGTGTGTGAGTGTGCTTTTACGTGTGCATGTGTGTGTGTGAGTACGAGTGTGAGTGAAAGTGTGTGTGCGTGTGCATTTTTATGTGTTTGTTTGTGTGTGCGTGTGTGCATGTTCATGTGCGTTTGTGTGTGCGTGTGCGCGTATGTGTGCATGTGCGTGTGTGTGTGAATGTGCATGTGTTCATGTAATCGTGTGCTAGTGCATGTACATGTGTGTGTGCTTGTGCGCGTGCTTGTTTGTGTGTGTGTGTGTGTTTGCGTGTGCATGCACGCGCGTGTGTGTGTGTGTGCGTGTGTGAGTATGAGTGCGTGTGCGTGTGCGTGTGCTCATGTGTGTGAGTGTGCCTATGCGTGTGCATTTGTTTGTTCTTTTGCGAGTGTGAGTGCATGTGTGTGTGTGTGTGCTCATTTGTGTGTGTTTACACGTTTTTCTATGCCTGTGTGTATGTGTGCGTGTGCATGTTCGTGTGCGTATGTGTGTATGTGCGTGTGTGTGCTTGTACATCTATGTATGCTCATTCGTGTGCGTGTGTGTTTGAATGTGTGTGTGCATGTAGTCGTGTGCGTGTGCGTGTGCGTGTGTGTGTGCATGTGCGTGTGCGAGTGTGTGTTCGTGTGCGTGTTCGTGTGTGTGTGCATGTGCGTGTGAGTTTTCGTGTGCATGTGCGTGTCCATATGTGTGCTTGTGCATGTGCGTGCTTTTTTGTGTGTTCGTGTGCATGTGCGGGTGTGTGTCCGTGTGCATACGTGTGTGTGTGTGTGCATTTGCATACGTATGCTTGTGCATGTACGTGTGTAGACGTGTGCATGTGTGTGTGTGTGCATGTGCTTATGTGTATGCATGTGCATATGTGTGTGTGTGTGTGTGTGTGCGTGAGCATATGCATGTGTGTGTGTGTGTGCGCGCATTTGTGTGTGGATGTGCATGTGTGTATGTGTGTGTGTGTGTGCGTGAGTGTATGCATGTGCGTGTGCATGTGCGTGTTCGTCTGCGTGAGCGTGTTCGTATGTGTGTTCTTGTGCGTGTGTGTGTGCTTGTGCATGTGCGTTTGGGTGTCTGTGTGTGCGTGTGCGTGTCTGTGTGCGTGTGCGTATGTGTGTGCTTGTGCATGTGAATGTGTGTGTGCATGTGCGTGTGTGTGTGCGTGTGCATGTGTGTTTACGTGTGCAAGTGCGTGTGCGTGTCCGTGTGCAAGTGCGTGTGTATTTTTGTGTGTGTGTGTGCGTGTGCGTGTACATGTCTGTGTGCGTGTGCGTGTGCGTGTATGTGTGCGTGTGCATGTGCGTCTGTGTGTGCTCGTTCATGTGTGTGTGTGAATGTAATCGTGTGCGTGTGGTTGTGTGTGTTCTTGTGCGTGTGCATGTTTTTGTGTGTGTGTGTTTGTGTGTGTGTGTGTGTGTGCGTGTGCATGTGCGTGTACATTTGTTTGTGCTCGTGTGTGTGAGTGTGCATGTGCATGTGCGTTTGTGTGTGTGTGTGTTAGTGCGAGTGCATGTGCGAGTGTGAGTGTGAGTGCGTGTGCGTGTACATTTTTATGTGTTTGTGTGTGTGTGTGTGTGTGTGTGCGTGTGAATGTGCATTTGTGTGTGCGTGTTCATGTATGTGTGTGCGTGCGTGTGCATGTACATCTATGTGTGCTCGTGCATGTGTGTGTGCGTGTGCGTGTGCGTGTGTGTGCATGTGCATGTGCGTGTTCGTGTTTGTGTGTGTGTGCATTTTCGTGTGCCTCTATGTGTGGTCTTTCTTGAGAGTGTGTGTGTGTGTGTGAATGTGTGTGTGTGTGCATGTAATCGTGTGTGTGTGCGTGTCCATGTGCATGTGCGTGTGCGTATGGGTGTGCGTGTGCATGTTCGTGTGCGTGTGCGTCTGAATGTGTGTTTCCTTATACATTGGTGTGTGTACATCTGCATGTGTGTGTGCGTGTCCGTGTGCGTTTGTGTGTGTGTGTGCGTGTCCATGTGCATGTGGGCTGTTGGGTGGTTTTGGGGTTCTGGGGTGTAGACCTGTTTGCGGTTGGGGGAAAATTGCGCTGGGCTGGTATTGGTGGTAGATGCTGTGCGGCGAATTGCTTCTGTTTTAAATTTGTCCGTGTGTGTGGTTTGGTGTGTCGCGGTCGTTCCGCGCTGCGGACGGGCATGGGGTGCAATGGAACGTCATATGGGTTGTTCTGTGTTTTTGTGTGTACGTGTACCCTTGGCTGGGGTGTTGTGTGCATGTGGGTGCTGGGGGGTTTGGGTCAGTGTGTGCGCATGTGGCATGTCTGGTGCAGCGTGCATGTGCTGGGGGGTGGCAGTGTCCGTGTGCTGTAGGGTGGGGGGGTTTGCGTGTGGCATGTTCGTTGGGTGCAATGTGCAATGTGCCGTGGTGCGTCTAAATGGTTGTTTGGTCTCTTATGGACAAATTGGTGTGTGTGGTGCATTTGCAGTGTGATGTGGGTGTGCATGCGCTTGTGGCGTGGGTTGTGTGTGTGTGTGTGGCGTGGCTGCGGGGATGTGCATGGGGTTGCTGGGGGTTCGGTTGCATGGGGTTGTTGTGTGGGGGCTTGTACTTGGTTCATGGGTGCATTTTGCGTTTGCGTGTGGGTGGGTGCCAGTTTGGGGGTGTCATTGTGTGTGCATGTACGTGTGGCGTGTGCGTGTGTCATGTGCGTGTGCGGTGTGCGGTGGTGCGTGGGGGGTGCCTTGTGTGTGGTGTATTTACGTGTTGCGTGTGTGTTTTTGGTTTGCATGGGTGTGCCGTATGCCCGTGTTCAGGGGTGCAGCGCAATGGTGTGATGTGCGTGTACGTGTGTGTGTGTGGTTTGCATGGGGGTTTGTGTTTTTGGGTGCGGTTTGGTCAGTTTGGCAGTGTTCATGTGCAATTTATAGGCGTTGTTGGAGGTTGGGGTGATATAGGGGTGTCGCGGGGGGGAAGCGGCGATATGCGGTGGAGCAGTGTGCTTGGTGCATGTGCGTGGTTCGTGTTTTGTTTGGCGTGAATATGTTTGTGTGGGTTGTGTGCGGTGTGTGAGAGTGGTGTGTGGTGGTGGTTCGTTTTTGTGTGTGTGCGTGTGTGTATGTGGTGTGGTGTCTTTGTCGCGGGGGGGGGTGGGTGGTGGTGGGTCATGGGGGGGGTGCGGATGGGTGGTGGCATGGCGTGTGGTTTGGTGTCTCATTTGGTGGTGTAAGTGTAATCTGTTTGGTGCTTGGTGTGGTCTGTGTTTGGTTTCGGGCTTGGGGGTGGGGTTACCTGGGAATTTTGTTTTTTTGTTGTTGGGGTGGGGGGGGGGGGGTTTTGTAGTGTGTGGGACTGTTGGAATGTCAGTGAATGGTGTGGATTGTGTTTGTGTGATGTGTGTGGGGGTTTGAAAGCTGTGTGGTGCGCTCAAAAATGCGATAGTATGGTCGCCTACTTGCCGGGTGGGCGTGGTGAGAGGGGAAACAGGGATTCTGTCAGTTCGTGGTTCTTTTATGCATATGTGTTTAAACATAAATAGATATTGTTGCATGACTTCTCTTTCCTGCTGGGTCTATGGTCAGTTCTCCTTGTTTTGTTCTTTCTCCCCTCTTTTTGTGCGCGTTTGCAATGTGCGGTGGGTGCATTTTTTATGTGTTTGGTGTGTGTGTGTGGGAGATATTATGTGTTTATGATGTGGTTGTGTGTAAGGGTATTGTGTGTAGTCTATAGTGTAATCCTAGGGGGGGGGCAAAAGCTGAAAACCGATCACAAAAGTTGCTTGTCGCGTATGTTTATTAAATCTCAATTATGGGGGATGGCGATTCTGAAACCGTCTTGTTAAGGTATAAGCTTTGGTTCTAGGGGGACAAAGTAAAAGAAAAGAATTGTCGGTCGGGAAAAAGCGGGGGGGGGGGGGGCAGGAAAAATAATAGAAAAAGGTTATTTTCCGGAAATTATATCCTTTTTTTTTTGGTTGGTTGAGTCTATTGATGAGAGGGCTTCCTGGGCTAGTAGGGGTTCATAGAGTTTTTTGCATGTGCGTGTTTGTGTGTGTGTGTGTTTGTGCCTGTGCCTGTGCCTGTGAATGTGCGTGTGTGTGTGTGCATGTAATCGTGTACGTGTGCATGTGTTTGTGTGTGTGTGCATGTGGGTTTGCGTTTGCATGTGTGTGTGCGCGTGCGTGTGCATGTGCGTGTGCGTGTGAATGTAGGTGTGTGTGTGCGTGTGCATGTATGTCTATGTGTGCTCGTGAGTGTGTGTGTGCATGTGCGTGTGCGTGTTCGTGTGCATGTGCGTGTGCGTGTGCATGTGCGTGTGCGTGTGCGTGTGCATGTGCCTGAGTGTGTGCGTGTG
>CM034149.1:488426281-488428781 GCA_019776745.2 Taxus chinensis | reverse complement strand
AAAAATTTCCCACCAAAACTCCATTGAGCCATAACTTGAAAAATACGTGGAGTTAGGAGGAAAAATTTACCTTTCTGGAAAGCTGAGAAAGAGCTCTATCCAATGGTGCCATTTCCAGAAGGTTTTGAGTTCCTGGAAAACAAAATATTCTGACTGAGGCACAAGAGAAGGAAAGATGTAAAGGAGTTAGCCACAAAATGAGCAGGGGGCACATTTGGATAACAATTTTGGTGACTCAGAGGGGTCATCTACCTACTGGATGAATGATCAGTAGCCTGAAGCAATCCATTGGGCATGGAGTCATGAGTAGTAGCCTGAAAACTGATCTGAACTTTGAAAACTTCCCTCTGAACCGCTTGAATCCCACTGGACATGGAGTTGTTCCCACCAAAATGCCATCAAAACGAACTGTGCAAGAGCGAAACCAGCAGCACCAAAACTATGTACAAACTGAAAATCATACATGCTCCAAATGGAACATGCAGAAGTGTGCACAAGCACTTCTTCTACTGAAAGCAAACCTACCTACTCTACTCTAACTGGAAGCAAAGGTGAGCTAAACGAACCCTGCAACTGGTTGTGCAAAATAGCTTCCTTTCTTCAAAATTGGCAGCCATGCAAATGATTTGGAGCTGAGTATGGCTGATTGGATGAGTGGAAAATCAACAAGAAGCTGGTCTTCTACCCAAATTAGCAAGGTGTCAACTAAAAACAAATCCAATACCTCTTTTAGTTGCTCTGCATTTGGATTGGAGAGGTATGACAGCTGATCCTTGGAACTTTGCAGCTCATCCTCATGCTTAGAAGCAAGCATGACTGGTTGTGGCTTCTCCTTTGGCTCCAATGAAGCCAAATACCTGATTGGGCAAGGTCTGATCCGTTGAGTATGCCCATAATTCTGATTTTCAATTCCAAGAATGGAGTTCTCTTGTAGACCTTGAATGGATGGTGTGGAAGCAATGGTAGAACCCTTCTGCCCTTTCTCTTCCTCCAATGAAGGACATGAAAGATTAAAATCTTCCAATCTTGGTTCCAAAGAGCTTCTATAAGATGCAGGCTGCTGCAAATGAATACTCTCCTCCATGACAGCAGGCTCTTGTGTTTGGAAGATGGATGATGAAAGAGAGAATGGTGGAAACTCAACCGGTTCTTCTTCATCAAAACAGTCCTCCAAATCAGACAGGTAAACTGCCTCATTGCTGTCCTGCTGCAAATGTTCAACCTCTCCCATGGCGTTCTCTTGATCTGCAACTTGATCACCATGGTTTCTTTCATCCTCCAGCATTGAGTTTGAGGGATCAAACTCTTCTTCAGTACTAGAACTTGAGAGAGATGAAGTAGAGAGAAGAACTGAAGGTTCTTCTATAACCTGCTTTGTGCTCAAAGCCTTTGGATCTGCACTTTTCTCCCCCACAGCTGGAATGTGCTCCTCTTCTTTTGGATTTGGAGCAGCTTCTCCTTCCTCTTGCTGTCCCTCATGACTGATTTTTGCAATTTGAATTGGATCAGCATTTCCTTCAAATAGGGTGCCAACATGGACACTATATTCTGAACAAATTGATTGCTGATCTACAACTCCTTTTTGCTCTTCTTCTGCTGCAACAAAATCAGTCCTGACCACCATTTGTTCTTTAACTCCAACCTCTTCTGAAGGTTTCATCAGCAAAGGGATCTTCTTCATCCCAAATTTAAGAGCCCAACTCTTCAAAATTTGAATTTCTTCATCCTTGTTTGGCTTCTCTTTTTGCTGTCCTTCATGACTGATTTTTGCAATTTTTTGTGGTGGTGGAGGAGGTAAAACCTCTTGTTTCTTTGGAGGAGAGGGTGTTTCATTTAGCTCTTGTGGAGGGGATGACTGTTTGGAAGGGAAAAGGACAGAAGAATTGAGATGAGGTGGAAGACTAGGGGGTGGAGAAATGGATTCAACACTTGGGACAGCAGATGGAGAGTTTAAAACTTGACACTGCTGAGATAAAACAGATTGGGAAAGAGGAAAAGAAAAGGCATGAGATGGTGTGCTTACCCGTTGACAAGGTTGCTGAATACTCCTCTCATACACCTCTATTCCTTCAATCCACTTTGCAAGCAATGGCAACATTGCAATCATGAAGTCAAGCTTCTCTTGAGGGCTATAATGCCTTGGGAAAGGTCCCACCCATGGACAGGGTGCTCCACAACTGATTCCAAATGCTTTCATTTGTGCTTGAGCCCTGGATTGCACCATGTTTACCTCCATCTTTTGGATTTTCTCCAACAGACCAGCATCTTGCATCTGATTGTCTTCATTGTATGCACACCCTTGCTCTTGGAAAGCTCCATAGCCAAACTGATTTTGGCATTGCTGCTCATATGGGTATGTATGCTGATTTTGAATTTGTTCAAAATGCTGATTTGGAGGATTTAAAAAACATGTTGGAGGTGGGAAACATTGCTGCTGTTGTAAATGTGAAGTTCCATGATGGAAATGAAGTCATGATTGCACAACTTCATGGAATGGAAA
>CM034149.1:488393781-488413781 GCA_019776745.2 Taxus chinensis | reverse complement strand
TGCATTTACGTGTGCTTGTGTGTGTGCATGTGCGTGTGGTGTGCGTGTGCGTGTGCGTGTGCGTGTGTGTGTGCTTGTGCGTGTGCGTGTGCGTGTGCGTGTGCGTGTGTGTGTTTGTGTCCGTGTGCATACGTGTTTGGGTGTATTTGTGCACGCATATGCGTGAGCATGTGCGTGTGCGTGTGCATGTGCGTTTGCATGTGTGTGTGTGTGCGTGTGTGTTCTTGTGCGAGTGTGCGTGCGTGTGCAGGTGTGAGTACGTGTGTGTGAGTGTGCATGTGTGTGTGTGTTTGCGTGTGCGTGTGCGTGTGCGTGTGCGTGAGCGTGTTTGTGTGCGTGTTCGCGTGCGTGTTCATGTACGCGTACGTGTGCATGCATACGTGTTTGGGTGTATCTATGCACGCATATTGGTTAGCATGTGCTTGTGCATGTACATGTGCGTGTGTGTGTGTGTGTGCGCGTGTGCGAGTGCGTGTGCGTGTTCGAGTGCGTGTGCATGTACGTGTGTGTGTGCATGTGCGTGTGCGTGTGCATTTTTTTGTGTGTTTTCCTGTGTGTGCATGAGCGTGTACGTGTGCATGTGCATGTTCGTGTGCATTTGCGTGTATGTGTGCGTGTATGTGTGCATGTGTGTGTGCATATGTGTGTGCTCGTTCGTGTGCATGTACTTGTGAATGTAATCATGTGCGTGTGTGTGTGTGTGTGCACGTGTGTGTGTGCTTGTGCGTGTGAATGTTTTTGATTGTGTGTGCGTGTGCGTGTACGTGTGCGTGCTCGTGTGCCTATGCGTGTGTGTTTGCGTGTGCATTTGCGAGTGCGAGTGCGAATGCGTGTGCGAGTGTGTGTGCATGTGCATTTTTATGTGTTTGTGTGTGTGTGTGTGTGTACATGTGTGTGTGCGTGTTCATGTGCATGTGTGTGTGCGTGTGCATGTGCGTGTGCATCTGTGTGTGCTCATTCGTGTGTGTGGGTGCTTGTGAATGTGCATGTGTGTGTGCATGTGCGTGCGCATGCGCACGCATGCGCGCGCGCGTGTTTTATCGCGTGTGCGAGTTTGAGTGCGTGTGCATGTGTGTGCGCGTGTGCTCATGTGTGTGAGTTTTCCTGTCTGTGTGTGTTTGCGTGTGCGTGTGAGAGTGCATGTGCGTGTGCATGTGAACATTTTTGTGTGTGTACACGTTTGTCTGTGTGTGTGTGTGTATGTGTGCGTGTGTGTGCGTGCGTGCGTGTGCGTGTGTGTGTGTGAGAGAGAGAGAGATGGAGTGTCTGACCTTTCAAAATCTTCTTACAACCTCTTACAATTTCTTACACAATCTATCACTTCACCTACACAACCCATACTTGGTAACTTACACACTCTTTAAAATACATTTATTTCTATGACATTTATTTATTACAAACTTTAGACACAACCAGATATTTAATTACCATATGGTTATAAAATATATAAATAAATTTCATTTTCAACCAAGACAATAACATTTAATTTCACCTTCCACATCCCATTTAATTTAATTTAATTTTAACTATATGACTCTCACATTATACTATCACTTTTAAATAATTAAAACAAAAGCACATTACAAATAAAATACACACCACAATAATTAAAAAGGGAACACAATAAAAACGTGCGTGTGCCTGTTTGTGTGAGTGTCCGTGTGAATGTGTGTGTGCATGTGCTTGCGTCCGTGTGTATGTGCGTGTGCATGTTTGTGTGTGTGTGTGTGCGCATTTGCGTGTGTGTGTGCGTGTGTGTGCATGTGTGTGTGTATGTTTTCATTTTGGTGTGTGTGCAAAACACCTCCTGTGTGCCTATGCAGCCCTGGTCAGCTCGTGCAATATGTTATAAACACATATAATTATGTAAATGTGTGTCACGACAATGTGCATGAATTTAACATTTATCATCCAAATGTGCAATGTGCGTGCAACTCTATCATCCGTGTCTATGTGATGTTCTATGCGTAGAGCGTGTGCGTAATACCAATGTCACATGTGTGTGTTCAACGTCAATATCGTGTGCGTGTCTGCTTGTGTATGTCATGCATGTAGATAATGCGTGTGTTTGTGCTCAATGATGCTTGGGCATAATAACTAAATCGTGATGCCATATGCGTGTTCCATAGTGTATCGTCTTTGTGTCATGTTTATGTGTGCGTGTGCGTAATGCATGTGCGCATGTGTGTGTGCTTATGCAAGTGCTTGTGCGTGCGCGGATTAGTATCGTAAATACGTGTCACATGTGTGTGTGCATGTGCTTCCCCATGTGCCTGTGTGTGTCGACGTCTTCCTATGAAGTCACGTGTGTGAAATGTGCGAAATGTGCACTCGTAAAATATGTAGCATCCTCCCAGGTGCGTGTGCGTGTGCGTCATGCATGTGTGTATGCGTCTGCACCCACACCTAATCAATGTGTACGTACCTGCAAAGTGCCCAAGTGTGTGTGTAATCTATGATGCATAGTTCGTGTGCATGTGCCTGTGCATTTATGTGTGCGTGATGCTTGTGTGTGTGCGTGTCTGTGTGCGTCTACGTGTGAAGTGATGTGTAATGTACGCGTGCGTGTAAGATGTGAAACGTGAAACGTGTCATGTACGTGTGTGTGTGCTGTGCGTGTGCAATGCTAGTGTGTGCGCGCAACGTGTTGATACGCTGCAGTGTTTTTTTTTGTGTACAATGAGCTAATGCATGCTGTGTGTAGATGCTTGTGCGTAATGTGATCGGGCGTGTGCGTGTGAGTGTAACATGTGAGGAAAACATTCGTGTCTGTGTGCAAAATTGTGCTCGAGTGTGTGTGCTGATGCATGTGCGTGCATGTGTTGGCATGTGCGTGTGCATGTGTCCTAGTTTGTGTGAGTGTTCGTGTGAATGTGTGTGTGCGTGTGCTACAAAAGTGCTGAGTTTCCAAGTGATACTGTGTCCTCCAACCATGTGCTTGCATGCATGTGCATATGCGTGTGCATGTGTGTGTGTGTGTGTGTGTGTGAGCATTTATGTGTGCGTGTGCGTGTGTGTGTTTGTGCGTGTGTCTGCGTGTGTGTGTGTATATTCCTCCCATCTTGGTGTAGTGATGCATGTGGTACATGCCTAAGCATGTGCTCCATGCTTCTGTTACACCCTCTGTGTGTGTATGCGATCTGTTGCAGGGTGATAAGCTATGTGTGAAGTTAATCTTCGTCCCTAGAACATACATGTCATGGTGCGTCCAGAAATGTGAAGTGTACAGTGCAGGATCGCGGTCACAAATGATCTTCTGCGGTGTGTATCCCGTGCAACTTGACGATCTCATGCAAGTAGACATATGCCACTGCACAAGATTTATATGTGGTCTTTACTGCAGAGAAAAGTGAGCTACTTTTGTCAATTTATCAACTGTGACCATGATGGCGTCGTGGTGATATCTTGACATGTGGTAACCCAACAATGAAATCCATGGAAATGGTGTCCCATTTCCACTCTGGTATAGCATGAGGATTTTTTTTGAGAAGGTCCATAGCTGGATGCTGATGCTCGTGCCTTCACTTTCTAGCACTCTAAACAGCGTGACACAAACTGAGCCACGTCCCTGCGAAGTCCTCTCCAGTGATATAAGTGTCGCAGTGTGTGGCGTGCATCGTCTTCACCCTAGGATGGGTTGAATAGGGTGCATGATGTGCCTCTGTCAAGATGTCTTGCCTCAAGCCTCCATCTCTGGGAACATATATCCAACCTCTGTGCCTGAGAAGATCATCTACCTCTAGTGAGAAACCATCAAATGTTCCCCTCAAGGGGTCTCTGGGACTCAATCTCTGTGTCGTGTGCTGTTCAATGTAGAAGCTGTCAAGAGGAAGTGTGTTGAAGGATCCATGTTCCGTAAATGTGTGTGCTCATGTGAAGTAGCCATGCTCACATTCTTCCGTCTGCTGAGAGCATCTGCAACCACATTCTCCTTCCCTGTTCACATGATCTATCTCCATGTCGTACTCATAAAAGCAACTCCATCCAATGCCTCTGATGAGCGTTTAGATTGGGCTTTTACATGTGAAGAGTGTGGCCGAAGACTCAAATGATCTGTCCTGAGTGTGAATCTCCGATCAAGAAGAAAGTGTCTCCATCAAACTAAAGCGTGCACAACTGCTGCAAGATCAAGGTCATGAGTTAGATAATTATGCTCATGATCTTTGAGTTTGCGAGACTCAAAGGCTAACTACTCTTCCCTCCTGCATAAGACACACCTCCAAGCCCTACTAACGAAGCGTCTGTGCAAACAAAGAACTCACCATGTGGATCTGGCACTGCAAGAATGGTGGTGTTGTGTGAGACACTCCTTGAGTGTCCTGAAGGCATGTGTCACACATGTCTGATCCAAAAAAACTTCTTCCCTTTCTGTGTGAAGGGAAGTGATGGGTGTGTGCTATCCGAGAGAAGTTCCGTGCACAAATCTCTGTGTAGTATCCTGGTAACCCCATGAAGTATGCGTGTGCCTCTGTCACTGTAGTGGGTACTAGCCAATCCATAATGGCTCTAATCTTGGAAGAATCAACTGCGATAACTTCACCTAAGATGGTATGACCCAAGTATTGAATCTCTAACTGAAAGAAAGCACACTTCTCCAAGTTCCTGTAAAGCTGCTGCTCACGAAGACACTGAAGAACCTGTCGAAGGTTACCCCTCATGCTCCTCACACGTACGTGAGTAAATCAGAATGTCATCAAGAAAAATGAGCACGAAGCAATCTAAAAAGGTCCTGAATACCCCATTCATCAAACTCATGAATACTACTGCGGGGGCATTCGTCAAACCAAAGGGCACCACTGTGAACTCATAGTGCCCATACCTCGTACGAAAAGCAATCTTATGAATGTCTGCCTCCGTAATCCTCAACTGATGGTACCCTGACTTGAGATCAATCTTAGAGAACACCGTGGCTCCCTTCATTTGATCAAACAAGTCATCAATGCGAGGCAGGGGATAATGATTCTTGATCGTTACCTTATTCAGCTGGTGGTAGTCTATGCACAACCGCAAGGATCCATCCTTCTTCTTAACAAAAATAACTGGTGCACCCCAAGGGGATACACTAGGATGGATAAGGCCTTTCTCTAGAAGGCCTTCCAGTTGCAACTTGAGCTCACAGAGCTCTGGGGTGGTCATCCGATAAGGAGCTCGTGAGATAGGCTCTGCTCCTGGAACCAGATCAATATGGAAATCAATCTCACATGGGGGTGGCATCCCTGGTAGCTCCCCTGGGAAAAACATCTGCATACTCTCTCAAAATGGGATGGTCATCTAGCGATGGCCCACTAGACCCATCCTCTGTCCATATCACTGACTGTGACTGCATACATCTGACAACCCCATCGCACACACCGCTTGAGCTGCATAGCAGAGATAGTGAGAATAGAAACAGGTCTCCTGACCCCAGAAATCACCGACTCAACTCCAAGATCGTCTGCACAAGATATAGTCTTATGATAGCAATCCATCCTGGCCCTATGTGCAGACAACCAATCCATGCCTAAAATGACTCCATACGAGCCCAAAGGAAGTACGCGGAGATCTGAAGTGGTGGTGAAAGGTCCCAAGTTAACAACACACTCCTTTACTAAGGAGTCTACAGAAGACCTTGGCTCCCGAAGCCATCTCGACATCTCAACTATGACCCTGTCTAAAAGCCACCATCCTACATCACTCTATTAAGGATGGTGCAATAAATGAATCAGAAGAACCAGAGTCAAACAATATAGAAGTGGGAACACCTCCAATACTACCTGTGGTCTCAATGACCATGCTCTGGTGCTCGGCCTGGCGGTTCTCAACCGCTGCGTAGATCCTGTGACTTCTCATCCCATGTCTCCACCTATAGGCTCTGAGATGGGTGCCTTACCCTTATTAGGGTTCTGGGGGAAATCTCTCCAAAAGTGTCCCGCTACTCCACACCCGAAGCAACCACCTGAAGTCCTCCAAACTGCAGCACCTCTAGAAGGTGCCCTAGAGGTAGGTGTTGTGGATCCTAATGATCCAGCTATAGTCTGTTGTGGCCTTCTGTGGTCGAGCTCCTACCGACTGAGCTCTAGCTCCACCCTGTGTCCTAGTGGGTCCCCTAGGAGGAGGCCCCATACTGCGACCTCTCTGTGCATCAGCTCTCTGAGGAGGCCTAAAAGGTGGGCGGGACTGCTTCTTCTGCTACTAATGTGGTCTGAAAGATGACTACGAAGAATGTTGACCACCATGAGGAGGAGGAGCTGACCCCCTCGATCTTCTATCATGTAACTGTTGAATACGGCTCCTAACTCGGTCTCTAGCCTACTAGGTTTTACCCTGAGTCTCCTCTGCAATGTAGGCCTTCTCAATGGCCTCTGTTAAAGTCTATGGGTAGTGGATCCGAACTGCACCTCCAATGTCTATATTAAGGCCCCGAATGAACCTGTGGATCCGCACCTGCTCATCCTACATGTAATCAATGTACTGAAGTAGGTCCAGGAACCTACTCTCATACTCGGCCACTGTAAGGGAAGCCTGTCGAAGGTCATGGAACTCATCGATCCTCTGTTGTATGAATCTCTGTGGAAAGTATCTACTCCTGGATCTCTCCTCAAATAGCTCCCAAGTGACTATCTCCGAATCTATATGGAGCTTCTGCTCCTCTGTCCTCCACCATACTCCAGCTCCTTCCTTCAGTAGATGGATCGCAACACGAGCTTTCATGTTGCTAGAACAAGGACAAAGCTTAAACCAACCACTCAAGCTAACCAGCCAGGCCTCTGCCTAGAAACCACATGTGTCACCTAAATAATGTGAGGTCCTAAGCTTCAGGATCTCCCTGATATGATCTACAACTGTGGTCTGACAGCCTCTGGGCCTCTCTGCCTGCCTATCCCCGAGCCTAGGGCTCCAAAACCTCTCTCTGTGCTCCTGAAATATGATCACCATGTCCCCTCAAAGGAGTGACTCTGCTCTATCTGACTCTCCATGAAAATTCTCTCCTCCATCCTTCCTCACACATGTGGAAGGAGGTGCATGTCCCTCAATGGAAGTATCTCTGTCCTGTCTATCTGAGTGCCCTCCTACTGATCCTCTGCATAAGGGAAGCATTAACATCTTGGAGGGTCTATAAAATTTGTGGTAGGATAGCTACTAAACCCTGGACTGGTGGTGGTGGTGGCGGTGGCGGAGGTGGTGGTGGTGGTGACTCTGAGCCTCTGTGAACGTTCCTCCTGCTCCGTCTGAGCTCTCCTGCACAGACCAGAGTGGGAGTTAGTTCATTACCTTGAATTTTCTTCAGTTTTCTAAGTTTACTAACATGTTCAATTTTCAATTAGTTTTGTTTTCTAGATTATCAATTTGCTAGTTTTAGTTTCAAGTCTCAATGTTATTAGTGTGCCCAATGGTCCAAGATTTTAAACCACTTCTCTGATACCAAGTGTGATGCCTGCTTCAACTACCACTTGAGACCAAGAAACAAATTAGGAAAATTATGGAATAATTTTTTTATTATAGGAAGAGTCTACAACCAAGTTGCAAGACACTAGTTTGAAACTAAATAGGTTCCAGAACAATTCTAATTAACCAAACACAAGATTTCCCATTTTTATCTTATATACAAGTTTTACTAGG
Source organism: Taxus chinensis (assembly GCA_019776745.2). Taxonomy (NCBI): domain Eukaryota; kingdom Viridiplantae; phylum Streptophyta; class Pinopsida; order Cupressales; family Taxaceae; genus Taxus; species Taxus chinensis. Next base: position 488,406,182 of record CM034149.1, on the reverse strand, counting down.
TTCCAATTTGGAGGTTACAAGTTTTATTAAGGTTCAGGGAGAAATTTATCGCCAGGCCTACTCTCTATCAAGCCTTGAACTTAAACTGGATATCTCACACACTTAGAGTTATCAAAAAATTTCCTAAACTAGACTCATTGGATAGGAAATTTCCTCACCTTTCCAACCATATAAAGAAGTCCTCCTAACTCCTTGTAAAACTCAAGTTATGGCCGGGCGGAGTTTTAGGGGAAACTTTTCCCTTGGAGGTCCGCGGGGATTAGGGAGAAAATTGGGAAAAATTTTCCCAAATGCCACGTGTCGTCACGTGATTGGTGCGGAGAGTCGGGTCGAGGGGAAAATTTTGAAATTTTTTTCCCAAAACCAAAGTCTCAATTTTCCAAAGGAAAATTTTCCTCCATGCCTCCGCACTTGCTGAAATGGCCACATGGTGCTTTGTGATTGGCCGCGGGCTGGTGGAAAAAAAAGTAAATTTGTTCTAAAAGCCAAAAAAAGGTTAAGTTTTCAATTGTAAATGCTCATGTGCACCTCCCTACCTGCTACGTGTCAACATGTGAAAATGGTTGAGGGCCACGGGGTTGCGAGGAAAATAAAATTTTTCCCAAGGGAAAATTTTCAAAATGCAAGTTTTATTAAGGGTCCAATTCTCCAAAGTGCCATGTTAGCGAATTATGTCTAGGATGAGGTTCGGCGGATCATGGGGAAAAGAACTTTTTAATAAATTTTTCTAAAAAGTTCAAAATTTAAATTTTCCTAAGGTCGAATTTTTCATTTTTGGTTTGGGATGGCCATTTTGAAGTAAAACTATCACGTGGCCATAACTTGTCGATTGGACAGCTAGCATAGTAGGAAAACGAGGACTTTCCAAAAATATCTCAGAGTCCTCTTTGTAAAGAAATCATCAATTTTATAATTTGGTAAAGTTTGAAGGGTCAATTTTAAGAAATCGATTTGTAGGATTTTAAGTTACAAACTAGCAGTTTTAAACTTGCAAATTTGATAAAATTTGAAATCTTCTTCCACTCAACATGGTCAAATAGACGGGGGTGCGGGGATCCGCTTAGGGAAGAATTAGAATGTGAAAAAGGTGTCCAAAAGGATCAATTTATTCTAGTGGTACAAGTTTCTGATAGTTTATGGAAAAAACAACCATACAAGCTCTGAATTGAAATTCCATGTGTTTCAGCACGATTTATTCTTGACTGTTTTAGTGAATTTGGATTCCTCAAGTGGGGTTGCGGGTAAATTTCAAGTTTGGAAAATTATTCTCGAGTACCAAATTTGAACTACTCATTTTATTTAAAAATTTAAGATGCCAAAATTATAAACTTAAAACGGAGTTCTCTTCTCCACGAATTTACAGTTCCAATATGCAATTCTCACCCCTTAAGGAAAACATATTCATGGCATTTATAAAAACATCCAAATTGGATTCAAGAGGGTGGTGGGGCCATTATGCAATGTTGATTTCTAACTTTTAGGAAACTCATTTCTAAAGCTCAAAATCTTAAATTTTTCTATAGGTTGAATTGATTAATCTTTCTAAAACAGAATTGGGAATTTAACAGTCATGTGATTTCCAAGATAACAACTTCAAATGGCCAAGTAATGTATTTGATTCAGGATATCTCCATTTTGAGAATATTACAAGAACTTTTATCAAGAGAAATTTGATTCCTTTCATTGAATTTAAATAATTTACACAAGATTGGACTCAATTCTTTACATTCAATTTGATAAAGTTTTAAACTGTATCCAAGGTTCTGAATTGATGTTTTAGGCATCCAGTGTGATTGCACAACATGGAAACCTCTCTCCAAGTGTGGGACTTGTGAAAATGAGAGAGGAATCTCCAGATTAGAGGCTGGTTCCTCAAACTCCTCTGATTTAGATCTATATTTTGCACAACTACAGAGGTTCAGATCCTAATCCTACTCTAAATTGCAAGGAGACAGGGATAAAAATGCAAAAATGAAACTAAACTAAAGATGGTGATGCACCAAAAGGAGTGGTGAAACATTTTTTGCCATGTAAATAGACACAAATTCATGAAATGCAACAAGGGAAAACATACACAAGCTGATAGATGTAATTAGAGGTCTTAAAATGAAGTAAAACAATACAAACAGAGGACTGAAAGCATTCACAGAGTTTGCACTGTCAATTCCATGTAAAAATCTCTTGCATTCCACCCTCAAAGAGGTATAAACCTGCTACAATACTTGAAAAAGGTCTGATTCTTACAACTATCACTTGCTGGAGGTGAAAGAAGAAGTTTTCTATGCCAAAAAGTGTTCAACCATGAAGAAATGAGCCAAATCTGGCTTTTACAGTACATGGGTCGAGCCCAGGAGAGAGAAAACATGAAAAACGCATGGGAGCCATCCCTCATTGATGGAAAATGCATTAAAACAGCATGGAGGACCTTACAAACCCATACCCTATCATTTTTGACCATATTGGAGAAGAATGCGACCCATTCTGTATTAAATTTGGTTGTTGAAATGTCATTTCTGGCCATGGACACGTACCAGAACCGTTTTTGAATTTTCTCTCTCCAAACTGAACCAAAATTAGAAATTGACCATGGAATCATGTAGAGAATTTTAACAGCTTTCCAATGATATAAAGAACGTGAAAATCTGAGCTCTGGATCAAAAGATATGATCGTTTGAAGATTTAGGGCAAAAACGGCCCAAAAACGGATCGGCGGGAAAAAATTTCAAATTTTACCTTTTTTTTGTCTTTGGAAAAATTTTCAAAAATTCCCCAAAATGCCACGTGGCAAGCTCTGATTCACTCTGGAATTCTCTCTCCTTCTCTTTTCCGCGGGTTTTCCTTTGAAAATCGACCTTTTTATACTCTTTTGGAAAAAATTCATATTTGCCTCCGACCCCCGAACTCCTCTGCCACGTGGCAGCTTCCTATTGGCTGCGGGCCTCAAATGGGAAAATTTTCCACAAAAACTCCGCCGAGCCATAACTTGAAAAATATAAGGAGTTAGGAGGCAAACTTTACCTTTCTGGAAAGCTGAGAGAGAGCTCTATCTGATGGTGCCATTTCCAGAAAGCCTTGAGTGCCTGAAAATCAAAAAATGTAGACTGAGGCACAAGAGAGGCAAGAACACAAGGAGTTAGCCACAAAAACGAGCTGGGGCACCATTTTGGATAACAATTTTGGTGACTCAGAGGGGTCATCTGCCTGCTAGATGAAAATACCAGTTGCCTGAAGCAGTCCATTGGGCATGGAGTCATCAAATATTCTGTTTAGAACCTCAACTGACTTAGAATGTGCAAGGAGGAAGATGGAATATCACATGATGGAAGCAAGGACTGCAAAACATCTCCAGGGACAGCAAGCTGTGCCAAAGCACTTAGGGAAAGCAAAACTAACCTACAGCAAAACAATGTGCAAAGCACTTGGAGGAATGAAAATCTAATCTAATATTTACAAGGTGGTAAATTTCCCTCTAGAAGCAACGCTTGAGATAGATTCCATTGACTGGAATCTGCAGTTCTTCACCATCCAATGAGGCCAATTGGAAAGCATTGTTGTTCTTGCACTTCGTGACCATGTATGGGCCACTCCAAATGGCATCAAATTTTGAATGCCTTCCCGGTTTTGCTCTATCCACATCCCATTTCAACACTAGATCTCCAACCTGAAAAGATCTATCCTTGGCCTTCCTATCAAAGGTCTTTTTGATCAAAGCTTGATCCTTTTCCATTGCTTGGGATGCCTGATTTCTGACCTCCTGCAGCTCCATCAACTCTGCATATCTCACCTCCATGGGCTCAAACTCTAGCAACTCTAATTGCTTCATGAGTTCCAATGTTGGCAACTCAAGTGACATGGGCAAGATTGCCTCTCTTCCATAAACAAGCTTGAATGGAGAGTTACCTGTGGATCTCTTGGGAGTTATCCTATCAGCCCATAAGGCTGATTTCAGTTTGGTATGCCAAGACCTCTGATTCTCATCAAGAGTCCTCCTAATGATCCTCAACAAGTTCTTGTTTGTAGACTCGGCCTGGCCATTACCTTGAGGGTAATAGTTTGATGAAGTGCTTAGGTAGATCCCGTTCTTGACAGCCCACTCAGTCACCTTGGATCCAATGAATGCCAATGCATTATCTGAGATTATTGTAGCAGGTATACCAAATCTGGTTGCTATCCCCTCATAAAAGTCTAAGATGCTGGACTCATTTGCTTCTTTGAGTGCTACTGCTTCAGTCCACTTGGTGAAGTAGTCCGTGGCTGTCAAAATCCATTTGTGCCCTTGACTTGAATTAGGATTAATGACTCCAATGAAGTCCAAACCCCATTGCATGAATGGCTGGTCAACTGAGATTGGATGCAATGGAAGGGCAGCAAGTCTCTCTTTTCCTGTGAAGAATGCACAATTCTTACACCTCTTGATCCATGCATAGCAATCACTGAAAATTTTAGGCCAATAATAACCAGCCTTCATGATTTTTAGAGCTGTCACTCTCGGTGCAAAATGACCACCAGCTGATCCACCATGGAACTCTTCCAACACCCTATGAATCTGATTTGTGCTAATGCATCTCAGCAGCACTCCATTCACATCTTTCTTGAACAAAACTCCATCAACAATGGCATATGGGATAGCCTGCAATCTGAAGTGTCTTCTTTGGGTCTTGTTCATCTCCGGAGGGCATAGGCCTGTGCTTAGGAAGTGCATTATACCTTGGGTCCAGCAAGGAGTGGGGGCAGCATTGTTTTCTTCTTGAGTGCCACATGGCTCATGGCTGTCTTGAACTGTCAAAACAGCCTCTCCTTCATTGCATGCTTCTTTTTGCTTCCCCAAAACCAGCTGCTCACACAATCCTTTTCCTCTTACCAGCTTGGTGATTTTGATCTCAATGTCATACTCCATGACACGGGTGATCCAACCTGCCCTTTTCTCATTCAAATCTTTGTTGAGGAGGAAGTCCTTAACCCCAGCATGTGAGACCAGCAACTGGACCTTGTTGTTTGAGACTAAATGCTTGAATTTCTTCAAGCTTCTGATTACTGCCAGCACATGCTTCTCAATAAAAGAGTACTTCACCTCATAGTCATCTAGGCTCTGGCTGAAGAAGGCAATTGGCTGCTCATCATTATCCTTGTTCTGCTGTACCAAAATGGCAGAAATAGTGTCATTACCTCCAAATGCATAGAGGATGAAATCCTTGGAGAAGTCCGGGTTGATGAGAGTTGGTGCTTGAGAAATGGCTTCTTTGATTGCTTCAAAACTCTCCTTGCCTTCTGCTGTCCACTTGAAAGCCATGCTCTTCTTTAACATTTTGGTGATGGGCTTGACAAGGGCTGCAAAATCTGGGACAAACCTCCGAACAAAGTTTATCCTCCCCAAGAAACTCTGAAGGGCTTTCTTGTGGCTTGGCAATGGTAGTGCTCTTATGGCTTCGACTCTCTCTGGATCAATTGCTAATCCTTCTTTGGAGACAATATGGCCAAGGAGCTTTCCTTCATGTGCAAGAAAGATACACTTCTTAGGATTCAAAGACACTCCAAATTTCCTACACCTCGTGAAAACTTGTCTCAAATGAGAGAGGTGGTCTGCTGCATTTTTGGAAAAAACAGTGATATCATCAAGGTAAATCAGCACCACGTTGTTAATCAAACCTTTGAACGCCATGTCCATTGCTCTTTGGAAGGTAGCACCAGCGTTGGACAGCCCAAATGGCATCTTCCTGTATGCAAAAGTCCCCCATTTGGTTGTGAAGGCTGTCTTGAACTGGTCTTCTTCCTTCACCATAATCTGATTGTAGCCGGAGTAGCCATCAAGTAGTGAAAACCTCTCGGAGCCAGCCACAACTTGCAAGATTTGCTCCATGGAAGGGAGTGGGTAATGGTCCTTGAGAGATGCTCTATTTAAGTCTCTGAAATCAACACACAATCTGATCTCTCCACTCTTCTTTCTGACTGGAACCAAGTTGGCAACCCAACTAGAATGCTTGATTGGGAATATGATTCTTGACTCAATCAGCTTGTCCAATTCTTTCCTCATGAGAGGCTCCATGTGTGGATTGACTGGTCTTTGTTTCTGCCTGACAGGCTTAGTATTTGGATCCAATTCAATGGTATGCTGAGCTAAGTTGGGATTGAAACCTTTCAAATCTTCATAGCTCCATGCAAACACATCAGGGAACTCTTGACACAGCTGTACGAACTCATACCTTTCTTGATCAGTTGTCATCTTTCCAATTTGCAATGGTTTGTTCTCTTCTACCAAGATGGATACTGAATCCTCTCTCTTGACCTGAATGTTTGCTTTCTCCTTTCTAAACTGATCATTGGGATTAAAAATGGACTCCAAAGTGATAAGTCCCTTGGGCAGCTTGTTAGTTCTCAGCTGTACCACTTGGTCACCATACTGCTGTTCCAATTTTTCTTGATTCTTAGCTGAGAACTCGGCTTCTTCTTGCAAGAAATGGATGATTTGCTGGTCATTCTCAAACACTTGCCAACTGACATTGTTATCTGGCACTGAAGGCCTCACAATCACGTGGATGTTTGGCTGTACCTTGTCTTGTTGAATGCTTTCCACAATGTCAAAGGCTGCCCCTACTGCTGCAAGCCTGTCAGCAGCTTGATTCTCTTTCCTAGGAATGGATTTGATGCCAAAACCCTCAAAATCTTCCATGAGGTCCCACACCCTGTTCTTGTAGCACCTGAGTAGATCATTCTTGGCAGCATGCTGTCCCTTGACCTGATTTACAATCAATTCACTGTCACCAAAGACTTGCAAGTTCTTTATTTTCTTCTTGATTGCCCAATGCATCCCTTGCACTAAGGCTTCATATTCAGCAGTGTTATTGGAGCATGCAAACTGAAATCTAAAAGCTGAATAGTACCTTACTCCTTGAGGTGAAACAAGCATGGCTCCACCTCCTGCACCTTGTCTACTTCTTGATCCATCAAAAAACAGCTGCCATACCTCATTGTCATCCTTGTGGTTTGGCTTGGTGATGTTAGGAATAGGCTGATTTTCTTCATGTATACAATAGACCCCTAGCTCAGATTCTTCTACTTCTTGATAAGGATCAAAAGCATGTACCTTGTTTGCCCATTCATCAAGAGTTAGATCCGGGATGCTCCCAACCTTGGTGTCAGCTTCATCGGTGCTTGGGTGGTCTTCTTGATCAAATGCTGAACAATTGGCGTTGATCTGACTTGGAGTGTAAGGCTCAATGTGGAAGTTTGCAATAGGTTCAGACCTGATTGTAGCCTTAGTTCCATACCTCGTTCTGAACAGCATGTGTGACCAATCAGCAGACAAATATCCCCCAATCTTGGCTGTGAAGTCCCTTGACAAGCATAGGGCAAAGAGTGGTGGAAGGTCTATGACTGATACATCTTGTGAAACAACAACATTTGGACATGCATGCAAGGTAAGACTCAAGTTTCTAATCACCCCAACTGTTGTTACTGCTGTCCCATCCAGCTGCACTACCCCTTTGGATATGGTTTCATACTGGAGCCCTAGCTGATCAGCTATTTGTTTAGGCATCACTGAGCTACTTGCCCCGGAATCTATCATGCAATTGTGCACTAACTGATTTCCAATGATTAATGAAACATAGAAAGGAGGGGGCTTCAACATTTTACCTTGCTGTCCTCCATGATTTCCCTCAGGCTGGGCAGCATTTGTGAGCACTTTCTCTTGCATCTGAACTTGCTGATTCGAAGTTGGCCAGTCCTTCATGGCAGCTTGTAACAAGTCTCTTTGGCCTGGGATAGATAGGGATTCCCACATTGATATATTAACATTTGTCTTCTTCATCTGATCAATGATACTGAATGGTGATGAAGGATCTCTTTGCTGTCCCTTTGCTTGTACATTCACTCCTTGCACGTGGGCAGCAATAACTGGTATTTGAGTTGGTCTAGGAGCTGTTCTTGGCTGCCCTTGTGCATTTGAAATTGGATTTTGCTTGCCAACCATTTGTGGAGCCATGGAAGGTTGTGGATTGGTTGGAGCTAATGGCTGTTCTTCACCCAAATTCCTTCTTTTTGACCTTGTGTTGGCTGCAACACCTTGGGAAACTGCTTGATTCATGCCACAAAAATCCTCTGCTTGCCAATTTACCAACGTGGTGTCATTTGGGGCTGATTGCTGTTGGAATGTTTCTTGTTGTTGGTTGTTTCCTTGACTGCCCTCACCCTCCACACCAGTAGTTGTCACCATTAATGCTTGATTCAAAGCACCATTGAAGCACATGGATTGGTTATGAGGTTCATTGCATGGAAAACACCAGTCATACTCCTGAGCAATGTTGTTTTGTGTTGGCACCAATGCCTTAGAGGCAGATATGGCATTTGGATTGTAGGGCTGAAATGGTCTATTGGCAGGAGGCCTTGTTTGATTCATATTTGCAGCTGGATTAGGTGGTCTTTGTGGTTGGTATGGCTGCCTGTTAGGCTGAGCTTGGGGCTGGTAAGAAGGTCTAAAACCTTGGGCTTGTTGCCTCTTGAGAGTAACCAGCTCATTGCCTAGGTTTTGCAGTTGCTTCATGACTTCTTGAAGCTCATTTGGGGCACTTGGAGATGAAGTAGAAGCTTCATTTGAACTCTGATTTCTAGGAGTGGGAGAAGGAGCCAAATTAGGTGCTTGATTGGTATTTGGACTCTCTAAACTTGGAAACAATGGCATGGGAGGTCTAGGGGCTAGTTTGCCAGCTTGGATCAAACAATTTTCAGCCCTAATGGCAATGCTATAAGCCATAGGGATAGTTATGCCTCCCATGGACTGAATCAACATAGAAATATCAGAATTTAGAGCTTTGAGATAGTAGAGAAAAGCACCTTCTGCTGTTGGTCTGACTGCCACTGGAATTCTCTCCCAAGTCTTTTGAAATCTGAAGTTGAAATCAGTCAGCTGCTCATTGGGAGCTCTCTTGATGGTTGTCAGCTGCTCCAAAAGAGACAAGTTGTCTCCCTTCTCTCCAAATTGCTCATGAAGTGCTATACATAGCTGATTCCAATTTGTGATAGAACCAGCTCCAAGGCTTCTAAACCATTGCAATGCTTTCCCCTTGAATGAAGATGCCAGCAATTTGACAGCCACTTGCATCTCATTGATTTCATGAATTGCACAAAGATTGGCAATGTCTTTAACATGATCACCTGGAGTAGTCTGATTTTCTCCAGTGAAGTAGGGAATGTTCTTCAAGGCTGCAATTGGAATTGGATGTTGTGCATTGAGGGCAAGTGGGCTGCTGCCTGTGAAGTTGACATAGGGGTTGTTTTGTGCCATTCTAATTGGTCTTAGAACCCTTGTTGATTGAATGAAAGGCCTACCAGGTGGAGGAGTTGAGAGAGTTCTGTTTGGTGGAGATGGAGACCTTTGGATTCTCCTCCCACTTTGCCTTACTCTTGGAGATAACTGCAGATATTCAAACAACACCTCTTCTTCTCCAGCTCTTGACCTTGTAGTGATTCTTCTCATGAGTTTTCAGGCCTGCACTGCTGAAACCAGTTGATTCTTCCCCTTGGAGTCGCCAGATATGCAAATTATAGCTCTTTTCAAGCAAGAAAATTGCAGCAGATGCACATCAACTTTGCTGCAATAAAAATGAGACCTCTAAGGTCCCACCGGGCGTGCCAAAACTGTTGTTGCAAATCAGCAGCACCCCTGGATGCAAATCAAGGTTCTGAATTGATGTTTTAGGCATCCAGTGTGATTGCACAACATGGAAACCTCTCTCCAAGTGTGGGACTTGTGAAAATGAGAGAGGAATCTCCAGATTAGAGGCTGGTTCCTCAAACTCCTCTGATTTAGATCTATATTTTGCACAACTACAGAGGTTCAGATCCTAATCCTACTCTAAATTGCAAGGAGACAGGGATAAAAATGCAAAAATGAAACTAAACTAAAGATGGTGATGCACCAAAAGGAGTGGTGAAACATTTTTTGCCATGTAAATAGACACAAATTCATGAAATGCAACAAGGGAAAACATACACAAGCTGATAGATGTAATTAGAGGTCTTAAAATGAAGTAAAACAATACAAACAGAGGACTGAAAGCATTCACAGAGTTTGCACTGTCAATTCCATGTAAAAATCTCTTGCATTCCACCCTCAAAGAGGTATAAACCTGCTACAATACTTGAAAAAGGTCTGATTCTTACAACTATCACTTGCTGGAGGTGAAAGAAGAAGTTTTCTATGCCAAAAAGTGTTCAACCATGAAGAAATGAGCCAAATCTGGCTTTTACAGTACATGGGTCGAGCCCAGGAGAGAGAAAACATGAAAAATGCATGGGAGCCATCCCTCATTGATGGAAAATGCATTAAAACAGCATGGAGGACCTTACAAACCCATACCCTATCATTTTTGACCATATTGGAGAAGAATGCGACCCATTCTGTATTAAATTTGGTTGTTGAAATGTCATTTCTGGCCATGGACACGTACCAGAACCATTTTTGAATTTTCTCTCTCCAAACTGAACCAAAATTAGAAATTGACCATGGAATCATGTAGAGAATTTTAACAGCTTTCCAATGATATAAAGAACGTGAAAATCTGAGCTCTGGATCAAAAGATATGATCGTTTGAAGATTTAGGGCAAAAACGGCCCAAAAACGGATCGGCGGGAAAAAATTTCAAATTTTACCTTTTTTTTGTCTTTGGAAAAAATTTCAAAAATTCCCCACGCTCCGCTGGTCGGATGCCACGTGGCAAGCTCTGATTCACTCTGGAATTCTCTCTCCTTCTCTTTTCCGCGGGTTTTCCTTTGAAAATCGACCTTTTTATACTCTTTTGGAAAAAATTCAAATTTGCCTCCGACCCCCGAACTCCTCTGCCACGTGGCAGCTTCCTATTGGCTGCGGGCCTCAAATGGGAAAATTTTCCACAAAAACTCCGCCGAGCCATAACTTGAAAAATATAAGGAGTTAGGAGGCAAACTTTACCTTTCTGGAAAGCTGAGAGAGAGCTCTATCTGATGGTGCCATTTCCAGAAAGCCTTGAGTGCCTGAAAATCAAAAAATGTAGACTGAGGCACAAGAGAGGCAAGAACACAAGGATTTAGCCACAAAAACGAGCTGGGGCACCATTTTGGATAACATGCAATCAATTCCAAACAAAACAAAGGCTCCTTCTCCAAGCAAGCAAGCCAAGCAAGTGTGCAAGAACTATGGAGGTCTCCTTATGCCTCCCAAGTTGAATTTTGCATCCACCAAGAGAAAACCACCAAGATCATAGCAATCCCATAAACCTTATCCCTCCTCAACCCCTCCTTATCCCTCCTCCAAATTTATGCCTTATACCTCCCCAAAGTAGGAAATGTGGGAAGCAATTTCCTTTTGGTGCTAGGTGGATCCCAAACCAACATTCCCTCCCAAGAACAAATAACAATGGAAAATCCCTTATCAAGCTCCTCATGATAAACCTCATAGTCTTGCTTCCACACCATGTCCCTAAGCATTCTACCCATCCCTCTGAAAATGTGCAAACACAAGTGCATTGCAAAATGTGCATGCTAATTGTGTTTGTGAAAAAGAGCAAAATAATTTTAAAAAAGTGAGAGCCTACCTCTGCCATAATGGAGATGCATTGTTTCCAAAACAACAGTTCTTTGTTGCACCAAAAATCAGCAAGTGTTTCCCAAATCAGCAAGAGTGTAAAGCATGCACAAGTGCATTCCACGTGTCTTCCACAAAGTGTGCATGCTCCAAAATGCAAGTGTGAAAATTTGACCCGTGAACCAATAAACTTACAAAGGAGTGCTATGTGCCAACTTTCAACAACCTTCAAAATGAGTGAAGAATTCACATTTTAAAGGAGAGGGTGCGAAGAGGATGCCATGTGCATTCCAAGTGGGATGCCACATGGGTGTTTTGTCCTCATGTTCCAAAGACCAAGAGTGCAAATCCAACATCAACAACCAATCACGTTAAAGTCTGTGTGTGATAAAATCACTTACACACACCATGTGCAAGTTGCATACCCCAAAAGGAAATGCATTTAAACGTTGTGACAAGTGCAAACAAATTAGCTACAATAAATCCATGTCAATTGCGTGTCAATAAAATAAGTTGATTTTGACATGAATAAATATGGTTGGTGGATGGATTTTGAGAGGTGTGGGACAAGTTTAATTGCAACAATGCCTCCAATTCTGTCCTCCAAGCTGTGCTTGTCAGAATTTCAAGAGAGAGATGGTGTGTGTGTGCTGACCTTCAAAATGTTTGTTACAACCATCTTACAATTTCTTACACAATCTAACGTTCACTTACAGATTTCTTACCCATGCACTGTGGTAGTGTTTGGCTCAATTCTTTAAAATACATTTGTTTCTATGACATTTATTTATTATCAAATGGTTAGAAGTACAACCTGTATATTTAATTACTGCATATGTTATGT
>CM034149.1:488376281-488378781 GCA_019776745.2 Taxus chinensis | reverse complement strand
CCTCATAAATTGAACTAATGAAACTTTTACACTCTTTTCTTTAATCTACTCACATAATCCATCTGCACAAATATTAACTAGAGTCAGTTCGCTAGAACTGAGCATGATAAGATATAAACCTCACCTAAAAATTTATGCCATCTAGCATTTAAATAAATGAAAGTTTGCAATACTCCCTATCAAATAATTTCTAACATGCATTCAAATCTTAACTGCACATCTCATGATAATACATTTCATACTCATTAATGTTCACTCCCCTAAGATCTGCTTACATGTGAACAAAATTCCAAGTGCCTAGATATACAACCTTAACCATGCAATTAATCATACTTAAATTATAGTAATAATAATATCACTCACTTTATACCTTCAATCTACTTCTCCCATATATGTATCCAATAATATTATCTTTTAATTAAATAACCGCACCAGCAACGTTAAGTTTCTATAATAAATACAAGTATCAATCTTATATTATTCATTGGTATTACTCAAGCATCAAACCTTCATAGATAATCAATGATTATATGTAAGTATAATTTTGATATTTACCTCACAATTTTAAGAATATACTTATGTTAACAAATATTCCACCAATCCACGAGTTCATATATTATTTAGATATCATTTTGGTTGCTTATTACCATGTCTTTATATGTTTCTATGAGTATAAGAGTCCAACTCATTGGAATGAGTCACGATCAAAAGTATTGTCATATTTTGCTAATATGTCAAAGATACATTTGACTAGCTAAGATATGTAAGCGTGGTCCAAGCCACTATAAATACAAGTATCAACATTATCTCAACTCCCAATTGAGATGCAAGTATCAATTTTTTAGCTAACATAATAATCATCGTAAATGCCAGAAAATATTCCACTCGTTAACCAAGTATTGAAATAACATATTTATCCTTACTGGTTACCTGATAACATAATATATCATGTTATATAATTCAACCTCCACTTGCATACCCCAATTTATGGGTATTAATTATTGTTCTATATAATGAAGTTAAATAATTTCAGGTCAACTTCTATCCTTATTGTCATACATGGTATGTACAGTCCTATTATGGCAGTTATCACCTTTACTTAAGGCTATGTATGAATCCATTTTAGGGTAGTTCTCATAACTTCCCTATTCATCTGTTTTCCTACCAAAAAGTATTTCAACAAGCTTATATGTCAAAGTATAGGATAAATTTGTAATTTCATATTTCAAGCATTGCCTGAATTCATATGCCTGAGTGCCATCACATGTCAGTCAACCTGAAGAATGTACACATTCATGAGAGTTCGATGTATCCAATATTACTTTAACTGATTTGAAGATCCAAGTAGTGCCTCAAACTTAAGCCATATAATTATCCATGCAAGCTAATGTCTTAAGAGCTTACCATATTCAAAAAGGTCACAAAAAAAAACCCCATTAACACATGCTTCACAAGCGTCCCAATCAAAAATAAGCTCATAGTAATAATAATAACAGAAGGCCTGGTGAGGGGTTTTCAATAATCCCCAAGGTAAACGGTAATCAAAAGAATCAGATGGTATCTAGAAAGACCAGTAAAACCAGTACGACTCTCCCCAAATAGAAGCCCCCAATCCTAAAGGGGTTTATATCATTATCAAACCACATTAAAAGACAAACATAGTCTTCCAAGAAAATTCTCGTTTTCAAGCCATGTTCTACAAATAAAAACAATACAAGGAATATTCTAAATCTCATTCACACACCACAATATTTTCTATAGAAACCACTGTTCACAGGAATAATCATGGCAAAAAGATATACCAACTTTATAAGATCGATAAGCGAGAATCACTAGAGAGATTTCTTCTTGTCAAATAGTAATTAAGATAAACTGTAAAGGGGGAGAGAGATCAGCTTATGTAATTATGATTACAATTCATTCGAAACCCTTCTCTACAGAATTCAAACAAAAATTGCAGATATTAATTTACCCAAATACTAAAGGGAATAAATTATTTAGAGAGAGGGTTAGGGCTTATCATGCCTTTAATGCACTTCCCAAGACCAGGACACGCTGAAACAGGACCTGCAACAGCAACCCAAGCCTAATTCCATTTTCTTCAAGCTTGTTGGGTGCCCAAACATCGATCATCTCCGCGTTGGCACAGGCAGGAGTTCACGGCCAGGGTAGGTGGTCTAAATACTTGCCAACATCCTCACAATGTGTGTCAAAAGGGAATTTTACAGCGGAACATGGACATCCATCCAGCATAATGGAAAATCAAATTTTTGTTTTGTATGGTGTGGAAGCACCCACGAGGAAGCAAACTGTTTGACAAACTGCCTCAAGGAGATGTGGTCTCACTGCATTTCCAGTTAGCAGGGTAAGAAGGAAAGGATGTCTAACAAGGAACCAACAGGTGTCGAAGCTAATCAGTTGCCACATTTTTTTCTAGCAAGTTCATATATTTACAAAGAAAATTGTGCTTCATGAATATTCTGATATGAAACAGATCCAC
>CM034149.1:488366281-488371281 GCA_019776745.2 Taxus chinensis | reverse complement strand
TGTGCATGTGCGTGTGTGCATGCGCGTGCGTGTGCCTATGAATGTGCGTGTCCGTGTGCATGTGAATGTGCGTGTGTGCATGTAATTGTGTGCGTGTGCGCACGTGTGCATATGAATGTGTGTGTGCGTGTCTGTGTGTCTATGTGTGTGCATGTGCATGTGCGTGTGTGTGTGGTTGTGCATGTTCGTGTGCGTGTCTGCGTGCATGTATGTGTGTGCGTGTGCATGTGTGTGTGTGTAAGTGTGCGTTTCCGTGTGCATGTGTGTGTGCGTGTGCATGTGATTGTGTGTTTGCGTGTGCGTGTGCATATTCGTGTTCGTGTGTGTGTGTGTGTGTGCATGTGCTTGTTCGTGTGTGTGTGTGTGTGTGTGCTTGCGAGTGTGCATCTCAATGCACATTCGTGTGCGTGTGCATTTGCGTGTATATGTGCATGTGTGTGTGCATGTAATCGTGTGCATGTGCTTGTGCGTGTGCATGTGCGTTTGCGTGTGCATGTGCGTGTGCGTGTGTGTGCATGTTCATGTGCGAGTGTGTGTGGTAATGTGTGTTTCCATTGTGCATTCGTGGTGTGTGCATGTGCATGTGCATGTGTGTGTGCATGTGCGTGTGCCTATGTGCGTGTGCGTGTGCTTGTGACGACGTATCTGTTTGTGTGTGTGTGTCAATGTGCGTGTGCGTGTGCATGTGCATGTGTACGTGTGCATGTGCATGTGTCATGTGTGTTTGGGTGTGTGTGGTGCGTATGGCTATGTGCGTGTGCTATGTAAGTGCATGAGTGTGCGTATGTACGTGTGCGTGTGCATTTGTCTGTGTGGCTGTGTGTGTGTCGTGTGCGTGTGCTTGAACGTCCTGCGCATGCTTGTGATTGTGTGTGCGTAAGTCGTGTGCGTGTGTCAAGTGCTTGTGTGCATGTAATCGTGTGCATAAGTGTGTGCGTGTTCAAGTGCGTGTGTGATTGTGACCGTCTGTGCGTGTTTGTGTGAAATTGTCTGTGCATGAGCTCGTGTGTGTGTGTGTGTGCTTGTGCGTGTGCGTGTGCTTGTGCGTGTGTGTGTACTTGTGCGTGTGCGTGTGTGTGTGTGCGCACTTATGAGTGTGCGTGTGCGTGTCCGTGTGCGTGTGCATGTGTATGTATATGCACGTGTGCAGTGTGCGTGTGTAATTTGCATTTGCTAGTGTCGCATGTGCTTGTTGTGTGTGCGTGTGCATGTGTTTGTGCGTGTGTGTGTGCGTGTGCATGTGCGGGTGACTGTCCATGTGTGTGTCTGTGTGTCTGTGTCTGCGTGTGTGTGTGCGTGCATGTGTGTGTGCGTGTGCGTGTGCGTGTTCGTGTGCATGTGTGTGTGCGTGTGCGTGTGCGTGTTCGGTTGTGTGTGTGTGTGTCAATGTGCGTGTGTGTGCATGTAATAAGTCTGCGTGTGCATTTGCGTGTGCGTGTGCGTATGTGATGTGCGTGTGGATGTGCGTGTGCGTGTGCATATGTACGTGTGAACGTCTGTTGTGTTTCATTATCCATTGTGTGGTGTGTGCATCTGCGTGTGCGTCGTGCTGTGTGTGTGTGTGTGTGTGCTCGTGTGCATGTGCGTGTGTGTGTGCGTGGGGATGTGTGTGTGCGTGGGCATGTGTGTGTGTGTGTGGGCATGTTTGTGTGCGTTTACGTTTACGTGGGCGTTTGTGTGTGCGTGGACGTTTGTCTTTGCGTGAGCGTGCGCGTGTGAATTTTCTTGTGCGTGTCCACGTGCATGTTTGTGTGGGTGTGCAATGTGCGTCTGCATACGTCTGTGCATGCATGTAATCGTGTGCATGTGCGTGTGCGTGTGCTTGTGTGCATGTAATCGTCTACTTGTGCGTGTGTGTGTGCGCTATGCGAGTGTGCGTGTGCGTGTGCGTGCATGTGTGTGCGTGTGCATCCGTGTGCGCATGCATGTACGATGTGCGTGTGCGGTGTATGTGCATGTTGCATGCGTGTGTGCGTAGTGCGTGTGTGTGTGCATGGTGTGTGTGCATGGGCATGTGAATGTGCATGTGCGCATGCATGTCCAAGTGCGTGTGTGATTGTGACCATGTATGCGTGTTTGTGTGTAATTGTCTATGCATGTGAGTGTGTGTTTGCTTGTGCGTATTCATGTGCATGTCCGTGTGTGTGTCTGCGTGCATGTGTGTGCGCATGTGCGTGTGCGTGTGTGTAAGTGCCCGTATAAGTGTGCATGTGCGTGTGCTTGTGTGTGCGTGTGCATGTGATTGTGTGTTTGCATGTGCGTGTGCGTGTTTGTGTTTGTGTGTGTGTGCACGAGCGAGATGTGCGTGGGAGTCTATGTGCCAGTACGTGTGTCGTGTGCGCTTGCATGTTGCGTGTGTCTTAGTCCACGCATGTCGTGTGCATGTGTGTATGTGTGTGCATTTGCGTGTGCGTGTTCATGTATGTGTGCTTGTGGTGTACCTATGCATGTGCGGGTGCATGTGATCAAGTGCATGTGTGCGTCTTTTGTGTCCAAATGTTCATGTGCGAGTGCGCGTGCGTAATGTCATGTGCCATTTTGTCATGGGTCTATGCGTGTGCGTGCGTGTGTATGTGTGTGTGTGCATGCGCGTGTACGTGTGACTACGTATCTATTTGCAAGTATGCACAAGTCGAGATGTGCGTGGGATTCTATGTGTCCACTGCACATTCGTGTGCATTTACATGTGCGTGTGTGTGCGCGTGTGTGTTTGCGTGTGCCTGTGCATGTACGACTGCGTGTGCATGTGATGTTTACGTTGTGCGTGTGCATGTGTGTGTGCGTGTGCGAGTGTGCACAAGTGAGTTTGCATGCGTGAGTCTGTGTGCCAGTGCACATTCGTGTGCGTTGGATGTACGTGTGTGTACGTGTGTGTGTGTGTGCGTGTGTGTGTGTGTGTTCGTGTGCATGTTCACGTGCGTGTGCGTGCATGTGTGTGCACTTGCGAATGCCCGTGTCAGTGTACGTTCGTGTGCATGTCCGTGTGTGTGTGTCTATGTGTGCGTGTGTGTGGGCGTGTGTGTGATCAAGTGCGTTTGTTTGGGTATGTCCAAATACATGTGCGTTTTGTGTGTGTGTTTGTGTATATGTGTTGTTTGCGTGTGCATGTGCGTGTGCATTTGCGTGTTCAATGTGCGTGCGTTTTTGTGTGGTTGTGCGTGTGCATGTAAGTGTAAGTGTGCGTGTGCATGTGCGTGTGTATAAGATTGTGCGTGTGCGTGTGCGCGTGTGTATGCGTGTGCGTGCACGTGTGTGTGTGCGCTTGCGATTGTGCGTTTGTGTGTGCATGCGTACGTGTGTGTGTGTGTGTGTGTGTGCATGTGTCATGAGTGTGTGTGTGTGTGTGTGTGCGTGCGCGCGCGATGTGCGCATGTTCATCTACTAGTGCGTGTTCGTGTGTAATTGTCTGCTTGCGAGTGTGCGTGTGTGTGTGTGAGTGTGTGCTTGTGTGCGTGTGCTGTGTTTTTGTCTGCGTACGTATCCGCATGTGCGCTATGCGAGTGTGCATTTGTGTATGTGCGTGTGCGTGTGCGTGTGCGTGTGCGTGTGTGCGTGTGTGTGTGCGTGTGTGTGTGCGTGTGCGTGTGCGTGTGCGTGTGCATGTGCGTGTGTGTGTGCATGTGTTTGTGTTTGTTTGCGTGTGTGTGTGCATATGCATGTGTGTGTGCGTGTGCATGTGCTTGTGCGTGCATACGTGTTTGGGTGTATCTGTGCACGCATATGCGTGAGCATGTGTGTGTTCATGTGCATGTGCGTGTGTGCGTGCTTGTGTGTGTGTGTGTGTGTGTGTGTGTGCGCGCGCGCGCGTGCTTGTGCGTGTCTGCGTGCGTGTGCGCGTGTGAGTGCATGTGTGTGTTTGCGCGTGTGCTTGTGCATGTGCGTGTGTGTGTGTGTGTGCGTGTGCGTGTGCGTGTGTGTGTTTCCATGTGCGTGTTCATGTGTGCGTATGTGTGCATGCATATGTGTTTTGGTGTATCTGTGCAAGCATATGCCTGAGCATGTGCGTGTGCATGTGCGTGTGCATGTGTGTGTGTGAGTGTGTTTGCATGTGTGATTTTTTGTGCATGTGTGTTTGCGTGTGTGTGTGCATTTTTGTGTGTGCGTGTGCATGTGCGTATTCGTGTGTGTGTACGTGTATGTGTGCATGTGCGTGTGCGTTTGTGTGTGCTTGTTCGTGTGCACAAGTGAGTTTGCATGGGAGTCTGTGTGCCAGTGCACATTCGTGTGCGTTTGGATGTACGTGTGTGTACGTGCGTGTGTGTGTGCATGTGCGTGTGCGTGTGTGTGTGCGTGTGCGTGTGCATGTGCATGTGTGTGTGCGTGTGCATGTTCATGTACGTGTGTTTGTGGTGTGTGTGTGTGTGCATGTCCAAGTGCATGTGCGTGTGCGTGTGTGTGATCAAGTCCGTTTGTTTGTGTGCGTCCAAATACATGTGCGTTTGTGTGTGTGTTTGTGTGCATGTGTCTGGGTATGTGCGTGTGCATGTGTGTGTGCGTGTGCATGTGCGTGTGCATTTGCATGTTCATGTGCGTGTGTGTGTGTGCGTGTGCAATTGTGTCCATCTGTGCATGTTCGTGTGTAATTGTCTGTGAATGTGCGTGTGCGAGTGAGAGTGCGTATGCGTGTGCAAGTCTACGTGCGTGTGCATGTGTGTGTGCGTGTGCGTGTGTGTGTGCATGTGCATGTGTGTGTGCGTGTGCGTGTGCATGTGCGTGTGTGGCTTAGTGTGCGTGTGCGTGTGTGTGTGCATGTCTGTTTGCGTGTGCGTGTGTGTGTGTGTGTGCATTTGTGTGTCTGTCTGCGTGTGCGTGTGTGTGTGCGTGTGTGTGTGCATGTGCGTGTGCGTGTGCATGTACATGTGTGCGTGTGCATGTGCACGTGTACTTGTTCATGTGTGTGTGCGCGTGTGCGTGTGTGTGTGCGATGTGCGTGTGCTGTGATGCATTTGCGTGATTTGTGTGCGTGTCCACATGTTCGTGTGCGTTTGTGTGTGCATGCG
>CM034149.1:488356281-488361281 GCA_019776745.2 Taxus chinensis | reverse complement strand
ACAGTTTGGATCACACAATTTTTTTTAAAAACGAATGTTCCCTGTTCGCATATTTACAATATGGAACACACATTCAATGCCATTCAATCTTATAACAGATTCTATATGCTGCTGTAAATGACTCGAGGAACTGCCGATCTTCCATTTTCATGGCTCAGAGTTTCAACGATCCTTCATTTCATGACTCGGCAACAACCGATCCTTCATGTTCATGACTCGGCAACAACCGATCCTTCATGTTTGTTTATGCATGGTATATTATATATACCTGTTCTCATAACCGATTCCGGTTATCGAAGTGATCCATTTAAGAAGCCTATCTGAATATCTGTTACTGATATTCATCTGACATCCTGCATCTTAAATTAAGTGATAAGGACAACGCAACCAGCAATTGCGATACTTTGGCCAAAGATTTTCACATGCTTTGCATGATCATATTCCTGGATGTTATACACATCTACGGAATACGTCCTTCACCTCACTTCACCTGTTATCTAGAATGGTCTTTCCTGGTTCCTACCAGTCCTCTTCGTTTAAGTTCAGTTTTAAACTTCCAATTCCAACTAGTAATATGAACAGGTATAGGAAGGCACTCCTGGTAACTAAAGATACGCAGACATACGATGTCGTTCCCCACGACTTCGTGTGTCTAGTTATCCTTAGTGTTCTGGAGTCACTCTGTATACCAAATCATATCCTATCCCCTGTTAAAAGCTACACATTCAGCCTATGTATTCTTGATGTTTTAATTCGGGAGGGCATTGCAATATGTCAGCTGCAACATTGTGTCATCATGAAGACCCCGTCTTCATGGAGACACATTGCTGTAGCTGGCATATGCCAATGTCCTACAGAATTCTCCCATCGAGAATGCATATCCTGCTCAAGTGATTTGGATAGGATTTAATAATTAAAATCGACCTTCAGCATCCACGCTGATCCCTTGATCCTCGTTTCCGTTACAGTTGTACAGAGCTAAGAGGGACTAAATCCGTCCATTAACTTGCTATGCATCTTCTCCTTCGTGTCGAAGGGCTGCATTTCCCTACTTGGTTCACTTCTTAATCAATGGATTAAGCGATCCGTACTGACAGACGTGATAAGTTTAACCTATTAAACTTAGCCAAGATTTTCTCAACTGCAACTGAATTCAGAATTCTAACTTATTAGACGTCATTTAAACAAGGTCTAATTCCCAAGAACAATATTCATTTGTTCTCCTTAACGTTATATGGTTAAGGTCCATTAGTTATGGATATACTTATCCTATATCCTTTATTCTGAATTCAGCATACGAGATCATTAACGGAATTCGAAAATGAAGTTCGATTATTCCAAAGTTAATTGATATTCCTTAGCTCCTAAGCTAATCCTGAATACCTTCCAATTATGGAATCATATTCTTCTTAATCCTTTTAATGTCAATTAAAAATTCATCTTTACCCAAGTATGAATTAATTGCATTTTTCAACTTAAAAGTTGCATTTAGGTAAGAATAGATATCAGTTTCCATTTAACATCCATCCAAGGACAATTAAACAAATCCAATCAAGAAATAACATTATATTTCCAATTTAGACAACAATTCAAACTGATGTAAACATTAAAATATCACACATGTAATTGTATTCAATATTTCATGTCATAATCCGTACAGTTGCCAATCCAACTGATTGGGCATGGTTTACATAAATCATCCATACAACTCATAGATAGAAGAATATATTTTCTTCTTTTCACAATTCCTCGAAGAGGAATAAAAGCAACAATTACAATTCATTATCAAATCAAAAGCATCAGAAAACAGCCAAGTCTTCATTCTAATCAAATTCCATCTGCAAAATGATTTGCACGGGTCAGTTCAATGAACTGAGCATATTAAGCACTTATCCTTAAAATAAGGTGCTTCAACTAACTGTCTCGATAAAAGAACCCTGCTTTTATGAAACGAAAGTAAAACATCAATCACGAAATAGGCACAAAAGAAAGATCAACATAACAACTGAACTATCAAAATATCATCACAATCAGCCAGAGGACTGCTGTCCCGTTTCCACATAACCGTAAACATTCTGTTATCATTTCCTCGCCTTTCATTAACAATAAATGCAAAGGATGTAACTAACTGAAATGTAAACTCATTACTTTCCTTTCAGTTCATGTATTAAATTAGATTCCAAGCACTCAAGTACAGACAAGAAAGCGAACAACAATGCATATAGTTGCTCCTATCTAAGCACTACAAAATTTATTATTCACGAATTACAGCTTTCCAATTGAATGATAGAAGAAAAGATCATTTTTCCTAGTCATTCATCCGTATCTCTATTTCTTTCCACATGACTGTCCAAACAATGGAATCCAAACAAGAGACAAATCAAGATAACAGTTTAGAGTGAAACTTACAAAAAACATTCGGAATTCACTTTCCGGCAGCAAGAATAATTCCATTTAATTCCGGTTCATACGAATACCAAAACAGGTTAGTAAGACATCGTATTCATCATAGAACAAGCAATATCAAGATGCATACTATGTATTTGCTGTACTAGAAGATTCCATACTTCTTTCACTGTAGTGTTAACCAAACAAGCAGTTATGCAATCACGCAATCATTTATTCATATGATCTTTTATATCCATGAACGCATACAGTTCATAATAACAATTTGCACATTGTTGTTACCTACAGCAAAACCAATTCATATGCACAGTAGGCTCCAATATTACTTTCAGAGACCAAAATAGCAAAAAGAGAAGAATTTATTCTCTGTAATTTCATTGAGAAACAATCATTTTATTCCAAATGAAATAAAAACACCCAAATCATGTTTATCTTAGCATGACAACTCAACTTATAAAGATAACAAAACAATCATTCTCATTGATAAGCAACTCACATAGCCTGTACAGTTTCAATCTAATATACCACAAATAATGAACATTCAATTCGAGTTCTATCTCGATCAACTGTTAACTCTAAAAACAACATTCTCCATTTCTTAATGAGGTACAGAAATCAAATATAATATTCGTATATCAATACCTCTATAAGGACAAACCCGCTTAGGGTGTTAATTGCGTAGGCTTGGTACAGTCAAGGCAGACTCAGAAAACAAGCTAGTTCCCACATTTTTCCATTTATTTAAAACAGAAATCCCAGTCAAGTTCGTATTCACAAGACAGTTCAAATCAGAAGGTCAAACCACAACTACAAGACGCAATGAAATCAACTTTCCATTACAGCAAGAAGGAAATATAATCATTCATTGCACAGAATACAAAATCAATTTGTAATTGTGTCATCAGCCTGAACAGGAAGACCGAGCACTATCAAGAAAACACAATAAAACCATCTTATCCACACCGTAAAGAGAAACACAATTCATTAATAAGTTCAGAAGGAAAAACAATTAACTTTTCCTACTTCACGAATGCCCAATACATATTCGTTTATTTCCAATTCAAGGAAAGGCACAGAAATGAAAATATTGTTATTACTTTATTCGAATCGAGTTCGAATACCCATAGAAACCCCAAATGCCATTTCCATTAAAATCCCAAAACCGGAGAAGGAAGAGGATCTATTTCCTTGAAAATTTCAATAAGAAATAACTTCAAACAACTATTGCTTCTTTCATTTTAGTCCATCAGCAAAAGAACTAATAGTTTCAATAGTGAAAACAACTCAAGTAACCTGTACAGACCGGTGATACATATGACAATTTCCCCAATACTGTTAAACAACCAGCACGACAGGAAAGCATTTCATTCAAGAAATACAAGGACAGCTGAACTCAGTGACCAATAACAGTATTTCATATTATTTCCAAAATGACAGCAACAGTCAACGGAACCCAAATCATAGCAATATACACGATTGTATTTCCATTTCCTCTTTACTTGCAAAGGCAGTTCCAAACACAACAGTAAAGAAACGATTACACTATAAGGAATGATTACACAGCCTGTTCCACTTTCAAACAACACGAACAGTGAAAGAAGTATATCTATTTCAAACCACCATACTGTCAACAACCAATACAGTAAATCATTTTCCAACTCGAATCGAGCAAAAACGCATCAAGGCCGAGCAACCAGAAGCAATTCTTTTTATCATTTCCCAAAGAAAAGAAAGCAAGAACCAACAAAATCCAAGTCAAATCAAGTCGACAGCAATCACACAATCCAAACCCAAGAGCAGGGTTGTTTTAATGAGACACTTAAACAAAGCAAGAATTTTTAAAGAGAAGGGCTTAACATGCCTGTAATCTCTTTTCCAGAACTCGAAGAAAACTTCGTTTGCCGCGTTTTTCCTTCCACAGTGATAGCACAAACTCCCCAACACTTCTTTCTTCTTCAGGCTTACCAACAATGTCGAAATATCCAAGAAAAATGTCAAATTTCAAGAGTTGGTTCGACTGAACCAGGTCAGAAAAACCAAATGCAGAGCAACTTTACAAAGGCCAAATCGAAACAATGAAAAATCAAATTCCCTCATACACTTTCCAAGGTGAACTGGTTGCAAGGACCAAGAATAATCAATGCAATTAAGGCTCTGCCTTTTCCTTACTTTCCACGCCACCACCACTTGGGTTGGCGAACTCAATCTTTCAAAATTCCCATGCGAAAACCGAATTTGGATCTATCTCCAAATAGATGCCTCTATTTCCTACCTGCCTCGCCAAAACTGGCACTGTCCACGTATGGACTATTTATTAAATGCCAATGAATGCCCTTTCCATCCTTATCCCTTTCCTTCCAAGGGTCTGCGCGCCCTTTTAGATTAGGATTAGTTTAGGTTGTATAAAGTGTTCAACCTAGGTCTTAGTTTAGCCTTAGGTTTATTTTCCCTCTTTTCTTTTTTTTGTAATTTAAAAATCCACTTAGGATAATAGTGTAGGATGCATGTTAGGACTTAGGATTAGTTTAGGGTTTTTAATTTATACTAACCACTAACACTAATCAACTTCCATCCTACCCTCCTACAGACATTCA
>CM034149.1:488333781-488343781 GCA_019776745.2 Taxus chinensis | reverse complement strand
AAGCAATCCGCGTGGGAACCGAAGTTCATCAATAGCATTAACTCCCATATTCCCGCCTATTCTCCATTGCCACCGACTGCCAAAGTTGGTGATTGCCAAATGAAAACAAACAACCATTCCCATATTTGGTGATACTACCACGTCAGGTCACAATATCCATTTGCAACCTCCACCAAATCCCATGTCCTTCATCCTTATCCACCTCATAAATTCCATGGAAACCATCGCCCATGACGCGCGCCCCTTCATAGGTCTCCCTCCATCCATTATCATTAGTTAAGATAGGTTAGAAACATAGGTTAGATCATAAGGTAAGACATTAGTCTTACTTCCATAGTGCTAGGTGTAGCTAACCTTAGGAGCATTAAGCTTATAGTTTAGGGCTATGTTAGATTAGCAATAATTTAACCAATAGGTTATAGTTTAGGTTAAGGTTATTAACCTTACCAAATCCTATTTAGGTCTCCCAAATAGGACCAATCAGTATTAGAACCAAACAGGGTAAAACATCCCTGTAAAGGATCCTATCTGGTATTGCTAATTAAGCTTACTGAATACCCAGGAACATCTTACCTGGCTTAAGGTCTAGGCCTTCCCGATGTTATGGTATTTGGAACTAAATTTCATTTAACATGATCATCCTGAGTTAACTCCGGAATTTATCATTCAACTCATCCAGACCTTGCAACTTTCGTAAGGTCAATAAATTTTGTTCATCATGAATAAAATTAAAACATCTCTTGGATCAATGCAACTGATCCAAGGCTAAGTCATAAAGATGGATAAATCCACAATTCATCCCAAAATCAAATTGAAATCAGGTGCTAAAAATGAAAGAAATAAAAGAGTCCAAACATATTCTGACTCAGTCAAAGATCTTCAAGAGCAAAAAAGATACAATCCATATCAAGCATGACTTCACAATCAAAGGAACACGTCCTTATATAGAAGAAATCATATATCAACACTTGAGTGCTCAGGAGGAAGTAACAACAGTTCAGGGTGTTACATGCTTCCCTATTAAAAGATTCATCATCCCGATGATTACATATTTTGATTTACCTTCAGGTCAACAAATTTATTAGTTCACAATACAAGAGACCAATTCCAACATGAATTATCTTCTTAGATCAATGTCATGATATAATTTATTCAACCTGAATAGTGTTTGCCTCAACGCTGACTTACATAAAGACATGAAGAAGACAAGTTCATAATCATTTTTTTTGTCAACAGATTCCATTCTGTTCAAAAAGAAAGGGAAAAGAAATTTTCATCTCTTCCATATTTTCCCAAGTTGCACTCTCTTCGCTAAACTGGTCCCACTGGACCTTACATTGCTGTATTTCACGATTTCTCAAATGCAATTGGCGAGTTTCCAGCACTCGTGTGCATTTAACCACGATTATTCCTGGGTCTTGGACCTTCAAGGAATTCCAATTTAAAACATGTGACAAGTCTGAAACGTATTTCTTAAACAAAGAAATATGGAAAACATCATGCATGTGAGACAAAGCAGGTGGTAATGCTAATCGGTAAGCTACAGGATTGATTATTTCGACAATTTTGAAAGGTCCCACATAACGAGGTGACAACTTGGCAGCCTTGCCAAAAGTTATAGAACTCTTTCTAGGTTTACCACGAAGAAAAACCTTTTCACCAAGTTCAAACCTTCAATCAACCCGCTTAAGGTCAGCATAGCTCTTCTGCCTATCTGCTGCTTCCTTCAATCGTTCACGAATCATCTTTACTTGTTGTTCCATTTCAGTGAGGATTTCTGGTCCAATTACCACTCTATCCTCAATACTATCCCAACTAACAGGGGTTCTGCACTTTCTTCCATAAAGTGCCTTGAAAGGTGCCATTTTAAGAGATGAGTGATAAGTGTTGTTGTATGCGAACACAACTAATGAGAGATACTCTTCCCATTTATACTGTTGATCCATGCAATACATTCGCAACATATCTTCCAACACTTGATTTACTCTCTCTGTTTGTCCATCCGTTTCCGGATGATATGCAGAACTGAAGTTTAGTTTCGTTCCAAGAGCTTTATTAAGCATTTTCCAAAATCTTGACGTCATTCTAGGATCCCTATCAGATATAATTCAATTTTGGTACTCCATGCAACCTGAAAATTTCATGCACGAATCTTTTGGCTAACACTGGTGAATCATCCTTTAGATTTCCAGCGATGAAATGAGCTACCTTAGTTAGTTTATCTACAACTACCAGGATAACATCATGTTTATTCCTAGACATAGGTAACCCTTGTACAAAGTCCATGCTTATTACTTGCCATTTATACTGCAGTATGCTATGGGGATATAATAGTCCAGCAGGGTGCATGTGTTCTTTCTTAACCCACTGACATTCCAGAAAATGAGTCACAAAACCAATAACATCCTTTTTCATACCTTTCCAAAAGTATTGTTGTTTTAGATCAGCAAGCATTTTTGTGATACCCGGGTGTCCAGAAAAGGGTGAATTATGAAATTCAACTAATAATTTCTTTCTCAAATCATTTAGCAAAGGTACGTATACTCTGTTTTCATAACGTAAGATTCCTTCATTATCAAAATGAAAACCTTTATACCTTTCATCTTTTGGTTCTGTAGCAAGTGCTGCTTTTACTTGCTGAAAGTATATATCAGATTCTGAGGCACTTTTTTACCTCATCTTTAAACTGAGTTCTTAATGTTATAAGAGTAGAAATGTGCTTCCTACGACTTAGAGCATCTACTACTCTATTCTCTTTTCCTTTGATGTAGCTAATATCAAAATAATATTGAGATAAAAACTCTAACCACCTTCGATGCCTTGCATTTAGATTAGGCTGAGTGAAAATATACTTCAGCCCTAAATGATCAGTTTTCAACTCAAAAGGTTTCCCAAGTAAATAGTGTCTCCATACTTGAAGCGCATGAACAATTGCAGCAAGCTCTAAATCATGAGGGGCATAATTCAGCTCATGTAACTTAAGCTTTCTACTTTCATATGCTATGACATGATCATTTTGTAACAAAACACCTCCAAGGCCTTCCCCAGAAGCGTCCGTTACAATAGTAAAGTTCCCGTTAGGGTCTGGTACAACTAATATAGGTGCTGAAGTCAACTGGCTTTTCAAACTTTTGAAATCAGTTTCGCACCTATCATTCCAAATAAATTTCTTATCCTTCTTCTGCAATGAAGTTATTGGTGCAGCCACTTTAGAAAAATCCTTAACAAATTTTCTATAATAACCAGCAAGGCCCATGAAGCTTCTTACTTCATGTACATTCTTTGGTGCAGGCCACTCGGTTATTGCCACTATTTTTGAAGGATCCACAACAATTCCTTCTTTACTAATGACATGACCCAAATAGTGAACTTCAGTATCAAAGAAAGAACATTTGGATAACTTACCGTATAACTTTCTTTTTCTCAAAATTTCCAAAACTATCTTCAAATGCTCATTGTGCTCTTCGACACTTTTAGAATATATGAGAATATCATCCAAGAATATAAGTACAAACTTGTCCAAATATTCTTGAAAGATATTATTCATTAAATTCATAAAATCTGCTGGTGCATTAGTTAATCCAAAGGGTAAAACCGTGAACTCATAATGTCCGTACCTGGTTCGGAAAGCTGTTTTATGAATATCTTCATCTCTAATCCTTAATTGATGATAACCAGATCGAAGATCTATCTTGGAATAAACCGCTGCCCCATGCATCTGATCAAATAGATCGTCAATCCTGGAAGTGGGTATCTGTTCTTAATTGTTGCTTTGTTTAACATCCGATAGTCAATACACAACCTAAGTGTTCCATCTTTCTTTTTTACAAATATTACTGGTGCTCCCCAAGGTGAAACACTTGGTCTAATCAAACCTTTAGACAAAAGTTCTTGCAATTGTGCCTTAAGCTCGACTAACTCTGTAGTAGTCATCCGATAAGGTGCCTTGGAAATAGGTTCCATTCCTGGTTTGATTTCAATAGTGAAGTCAAATTCCCTTTTGGGTGGTAAACTTGGTAATTCCTCAGGAAATACATCCTTGAAACTTTGCAACAGAGGGAATCGTTTCATGGAATCACCATCTTCTTCTGAAAATTCAGATATCTTTACTGCATATAAGGTACATCCTTTGTTTTTAGCCTTTTTAAGTTGCATAGCTGATAGTTTCCTAACTGAAATTTCCCATTTCACCCCTTGAATCTCTGTTGTTTCCAGCCGATCATCTAAACATCTTATGTTCTTTTCAAAGCAGTCTACTTTTGCTTTATGGTCAGCTAACCAATTGACACCGATGACAATGTCATAGGATCCCAAAGGTGTAACATAGAGGTCAACTTCTGTGGAAAAGTTAGGTAAGTCAAGGACTGCCCCAAAAAGACACATACTCACTGTATGAACATAATTATTACCATACTGTACAGTCCAAGATTTATCCATTTTTCCAGCCTTTCTTTTAAGTTTAGAAGCAAGTTTACTAGAAATAAAACATTCAGTAGCTCCTGTATCAAAAAGAATAGTGACAGGTATGCCAAATAACTTACCCGGAACTTCTATAGGTGTCACTTGCTTTTCAGCTTGCTTGTCTGCTACTGCAGCATATATCTTATGCTGCTGATTATGATCATCCTTCTTAAAAGGGCACTGATTTGTATAGTGGTCTTTGCCACAATTATAGCAGCCTCCTACAGGTCCCTTTTTAGGCTCAAAATTACTTCCAGCCTTAAAATTATCACGTTGTCCTCCATAGGGCTTCTGACCATTGTTATAATTTTTGGCAAAACTATCCCTTACATTTCCAGTAGGCTTATTCGCTATCGTTTTCTTACTATTATCCATTGGAAACTTACTTCTGTTTCCAAACTTTTTCCATGGCTCTTTCTTGGGTGTAAGTGAAGTTGAAGAAGGGTTTGCAATCTTCTTCCGCACTTCCTCTTTATGAGCAGAAATAGCCTTTAATTTCTGTTCTTGCCTTATGGCTTTTTCAACAACCCCTTCCATAGTGGTTGGGCTGTGAACATCAACCTCTCCTCCTATCACAGGATTCAGTCCCATGATAAATTTTCATATTCTGAACTTCTCGTCAGTTTGATACTGCGGTACGTACTTGAGGAGTTTCGTAAACCGCTCCTAGTATTCAGTTACAGTTAGCTTTCCTTGAGCTAAGTTCTAGAATTCTGTCATTTTCTGATCATAGAAAAGTTGTGGCAGCCAACGTTGCCTAAAATAGCCCTTAAATTGATCCCAAGTGATATTGGTCTCATCAATATTTAGCTCAGCTTTTCGGCTGTCCCAACACAAAGATGCTTCGTGGGAAAGCTGATAGGCTCCCCAAATAGTTTTGGTTTCCTCCGAGAAGTTTCTTATTGCAAAGTACTTCTCCATTTCACTGAGCCAGTTCTCAGCTCCATCTCCTAATGTGGTGCCATCATATTTAGGTGGACTTATCCTTTTTATATCATTAGTGAGTTCCGCTGCCAACTTGGCCCTTTTGTTTTCTGGTTGGATAGGTACATTTTTAGTGTTATTACCAACACCCACATTGGGGTTGTCCTCAGGAGGTAGCTGATTATTGTTACCAGCTTCTTCATCCTCCTCATTTCCCATTACTTGTTGTTCAAGTATAGCCAAACGATCTCTTGTGTCCAATAGGGCAGCAAGGATCTCATCAAGTTTTTGGGTTGTTGCTGCCCCTTCCTCAGGTGGAGCATTATCCGCAATGTTCCCCCTTGTTCTAACCATTTTTTGTTACAAGAAAATTCAGGTTTTTATCAGATTATGGACATAATAGGTCCAAGAGTTGCAACCTTCAGCTCTGATACCAAGATGTAACATTCCCAATTTTAATACATTAGAACAAGAGATTTTTTTTTTAATTTCTTTTTGATAAGTGCTTCCTAGTTCTAAATACATAATTTAGAACTCACAGATCAAACAATCATTCTCATAACAGATAACCATATGCAGCTGTAATGACTCGGTGTACCACCGATCTATTCATTCCATGACTCAGTGATCTACCGATCTATTCATGAGTATCATAGAGTTGGCATTTTTATCTTAACACTTCACTCTTGTGGTTTTCTTCCCTAATCTAAGATTTCAGAATGCTCTGTCCAAGGAACCTATCTGAATAATTGTTACCATTATTCATCGGCATCACGTCCCTCAGACTAGGTGACATAGGACAACGCAATCAGTAGTTTACGATACTTTGGCCAAAGATTTGAAACATACTATTCATGTCTCGTATTCCTTGACGACATACTCGTCAATCAGGAATACGTCCTTCACCCCACTCCGATGTTATATAGAATGTCTTACACTGACTTCTGTCAGCCTCCCCTGTCCCAAGTCATTCACTCAGGAACGGATTAATAACATGACAAACGTTATAAGGATGCTCTCGAGAACTAGGGATAAGCTGACATACTGGGTCAACCCTAGTTAACCCTGTGTGTCAAGGTACCCCGAGTCTCCAAGGGCAGCCTCATAACATGACCATGTTCCTAACCAGTCCCAGAGTAAAAACTTGTTCGAGTTTAAGGACTAAATCTTAACGATCAATGCAAAGGGTGTCACCATAAGTCACCTGCATTGTTGTATCCTCGAGAAGATCCTAATCTTCTCGAAGGTACAACCCTGCAGTTGACATGTGTCGACATCCTACAAACTACCTCGAAAAGATCTACTTAACTTTAAGGTGTTACTTACATTGAGATGAAATTATACTTTAAGACTCTCCCTTCTGGGTAGTCTTTTCCCAACCCCTGGGTTCCTCCCTTTGAGTTGCCTTACTTATTTAAGATCCATTTCATAGAGAGAAGTTTAATAGATTGGCGATCTCGTCAAGAAGTTCATTGATTCATAATAATCTTAATCAATGAAATTGGGCAGTAGCCCTAAGTCCTCTCATAAGGATGCTAACTAAACCCCTATAAGTTCATATCAGTTCTCAAACTGAAATATATCTTACTTATTATTATTAAGATATAGTGATTAAAAATCATCAGTTACTGTTGTCTTGACTTAGGTTATGGATAGGAAGTAATAGATTACTCTTCCTGACTTCAGCTACCTATTGAGATGTAGTTTAATCTTAACTTCCCGTAAATAGTGGACCAATTTCCAATTTAGCCTTATTCACAACATAAAAGAATTACTAATCATTCACGAAGTATTCAGTCACATAATGTTTACAAGGCCTACTTAGAGAATCCAAATAACTCTAAGGTATAAAATAATAAAAATGCACTTAAAATCAATCGAACCTAAGAAGATCAATTCCATCAATTAAAAATACAGCCACATAAGTAACATCTTTTTCCCTTTTCATTTATTTCCAATCCATACAATTACAACCTTATGCACTTCGGCATATTGGATACATTACTCAATAGCAAAAGTACAACTTTCTTACTATAGTACAATTAGAGATATCAAAATAGGAATTCATCATAAAACCAGATTAAACAATCTGAACATCTTATCAGATCCGCGTGCCTTTATTACTTACAATGTCCATCTGCAAAATTGTTAGCACAGGTCAGTTCTGTGAACTGAGCATGATAAGCACTAATTCTTAAAACAATTGCATTCTACCAATTGCTCTCATTAAACAACCTGTTTAAATGAAATCATTTCTTCAAATCCTTAAACATGAATCAGGCTAATCATCTTTCTACAATTCTAACATGACTATAACACATAACTCATATTATAGCTGCCAATTAAAACTAAATATTTTTCAGATGATTCATCATAAATATTAGAGACTAAGAAGAACAAAATGAATCCAAAACATCCATCCATCTGAATCCCAAGGACAACAATAATCCAACAAATTATTCCTTTCAAAAATGAATATCCTATTAGTTCGTGTATCCAACAAGTATGTTTTTAACAATTCCACAAAGGCAGATTATAACATCCAGCAAGCTCAACTGACGGGATTCCTTTATAATCATAACATTATTTCAATGGTATTTACAAGTATACAAACTTATACTGCAATACTATTTTTACCAGTCCCTACATACAATTTAACAGTCTATTCTTCTTATGCCTGTACTGTAGAGTTCACATAAGGATACAAAATAAGAAAGCACTCATAGTTTCTAGACAAGGAGAGATTATCTTCTTATTCCTACGGTTATATATCAACATATACTTTACAGCTTAGGAGAAGGAAACAAAGGCAATCAGATTTCCCTTCCAATCATGTTCAAGACTGTACTAACTTCTCAAGTATAATGCTAATACCTTATACGCATGTGACTAAACCAGTCGAGATCACAAGAAGAAACTACAGTTCTATCAAAATTCAATTATAAAATCACCTGTAGCTATTAAGCAATACAAGAGACAAGGTAATATCATAAACAGAATTCTGTCGATTTTTCAAAACATATACCATCGCCTGACACCCAGGACTCGAATCATTTCAACTAGAGTCAGGGTAATCCATAAACAGAAGATGTATCCAACACAGCAACCATTTCTACTGATTCCAATACCTAACAACACAGCAATACATTTACAACTGAGTCGAATTCATAAATAAACACAACAAACATTTTCACTGAGTCTAATCCCATACGTATTCACAGTGAGGACTTACGTCAGAAGCCGAACCAAAAATCATAAAGCAAACACATCAAGGACTTCAATATAAGTCGCATTTTCACATGAGAATACAACATATAAGCATGACTCTAACAGAGTCGTTTCCAATAGTAATTATAGTTTTCTCAAATCAACCCGGCTAATCGATAGAAGTCAAAATCATACAACCAACATTTCAAGGACTCCAACAATAGTCGTTTCCAACAAGTGTTCATAGCAAGGCTTCGACAGAAATCGATATCTTACAAAAACATTTCAAGGACTCCAACAGAGTCATTTCCAACAAGTGTTCATAGCAAATCTTCGATAGAAGTCGATATCATACAAAAACATTTCAAGGAATCCAACAGAGTCGTTTCCAACAAGTGTTCACAGCAAGGCTTCGACAGAAGTCGAACATCATACAAAACAATTTCAAGGACTCCAACAGAGTCATTTTCATATATAATCCTTGCAAACATTTCAATGGAGTCTAACCAAAATGAAAAACACAGCAAGATACTTCAACAGTAAGTCGATTCCAAAAATACACAGCAACAAGGATTCAACAGCAAGATATCATCGATAACACAGCTAGCATGAAAACACAACAAGAGTCTTCACATAACCATTGCTAAATCCATTTAAAAGAAGAAACCAATACATTGCTTCAAACCAAAAATCATCTGAACAGATTGTTCTAATGAAAGAATTTGAAGGAAAGCAAGATTTTTAAAAGTTAGGGCCTATCATGCCTGATAGTGTCGCTTAAAAAATTTGAAGAAGACCTCTGAATGTGCTCGTACCTTCTCTTCTTCTTCCACAATAGATTAAAAAACAATAATTTATTACCTTCATGCCTTATAAACTTTTCCCAACAGAGAAAGGAGCTAGATATTCTCAAAGTTTCGATGCAACACAGAGTAGGCTGGTTCGAAGAACCAGTGATCAAGCAGAGAGAAAAACGGAATGCATGGAAAACCAAACAACCAACAAATTTTCCTTTTGCATGCCTTCCCCAGCAATCTGCGTGGGAACCGAAGTTCATCAATAGCATTAACTCCCATATTCCCACCTATTCTCCATTGCCACCGACCGCCAAAGTTGGTGATTGCCAATTGAAAACAAACAACCATTCCCAAGTTTGGTGAGACTGCCACGTCAGGTCACAATAGCCGTTTGCAACCTCCACCAAATCCCAAGTCCTTCATCCTTATCCACCTCATAAATGCCATGGAAACCACCGCCCATGACTCGCGCCCCTTCATAGGTCCCCCTCCATCCATTATCATTAGTTAAGATAGGTTAGAAACATAGGTTAGATCATAAGGTAAGACATTAGTCTTACTTCCATAGTGCTAGGTGTAGCTAACCTTAGGAGCATTAAGCTTATAGTTTA
>CM034149.1:488271281-488318781 GCA_019776745.2 Taxus chinensis | reverse complement strand
GTGTGCGTGTGTGTGTACATGTGCGTGTGTGTGTTTGTGTGCGTGTTCGTGTGCATGTTCATGTGTGCGTACATGTGCATCCATACGTGTTTGGGTGTATCTGTGCACGCATATGCATGAGAACGTGCGTGTGCGTGTGCATGTTCATGTGTGCGTATGTGTGCATGCATACGTGTTTGGGTGTATGTGCACGCATATGCATGAGCATGTGCGTGTGCGTGTGCGTGTGCATGTGCGTGTACATGTGCGTGTGCTTGTGCGTGTGCGTGTGTGTGTGCGTGTGCATGTGTGTGTGTGTGTGTGAGTGCGTGTGCGAGTCCATGTGCATGTGCATTTGTGTGTGTGTGTGTGTGCGTGTGTGTGCGTGTGCATTTTTTTTGTGCGTGTTCATTTACGTTTTTGTGTATGTGTGCGTGTGCGTGTTCATGTGCGTGTATGTGTGCGTGTGCATGTGCATCTGTGTGTGCTCGTTCGTGTGCGTGTGCGTGTGTGAATGTAATCATGTGCGTGTGTGTGTGTGCGTGTGTGTGTGCGGTGTGTGTGCTTGTGCGTGTGCATGTTTGTGTGTGCATGTGCGTGTGCGTGTACGTGTGTGTGTGCTCGTGTGTGTGAGTGTTCGTGTGCGTATGCGAGTACGAGTGCGAGTGCGTGTGCATGTGCATTTGCGTGTAAATTTTCATGTGTTTGTTTGTGTGTGTGCGTGTGCATGTACATGTGTGTTTGCATCTTCATGTGCGTTTGCGTGTGCGTGTGTGTGTGCATCTGTGTGTGCTTGTGTTCATGTAATCGTGTGAGTGTGTGTGTGTGCATGTGTGTGTGCTTGTGCATGTGCGTGTTTATGTGTGTGTGTGCGTGTGCTTGTGCGTCTGCATGTGCGTGTGCGTGCGCGCACGCGCGCGCGCGCGTGTGTGTGTACGTGTGTGAGTATGAGTGCGTTTGCTTGTGCATGTGTGTGTGCTCATTTGTGTGTGTCTGTGCGTGTGCGTTTGCGTGTGTGTGTGCGTGTGCATGTGCATGTACTCATTTGTGTGAGTGTGCATATGCGTTTGTGTTTGCATGTGCGTGTGCGAGTGCGAGTACGAGTTCATGTGCGTGTGTGCATTTGTGTGTGTTTGCGTGTTTGTCCGTGTGTGTGTGTGTGTGTGTGTGTGTGCATGTGCATGTTCGTGTGTGTTTCCGTGTGCGTGTGCATGTATGTGTGTGTGCTTGTGCATCTGTGCATGCTCATTCGTGTGCGTGTGCATTTGAATGTTCATGTGTGCATGTAATCGTGTGCGTGTGCATGTGCGTGTGCGTGTGTGTGCGTGTGTGTGTTCATGTGAGTGTGTTTGTGTGCATGTGTGCAATGTGCGTGTTTGTTTGTGTGTTCATGTGCGTGTGTGTGTGTGTGCACGTCCAGTGTGTTTACATGTGCATGTGCGTCTGACTATTCATGTGCGTGTGCGTGTGTGTGTGTGTGCATCCGTGTGCATACGTGTGCATGTGTGTGTGCATTTGCATACGTGTGTGTGTGCATGTGCGTGTGTAGATGTGTGCATGTGTGTGTGTGTGTCTATGTGCATGTGTGTGCGTGTATGTGTGCATGTGCATGTGCATGTGCGTATGCATGTGCATCTATGTGTGCATGTGCATCTGCGTCTGTGTGAGTGTGTTTATATGTGTGTGCTTGTGCGTGTGCGTTTGCATGTGCGTGTGCGTGTGCATGTGCATGTGCGTGTACATGTGCGTGTGCGTGTGCGTGTGCGTGTTCGTCTACGTGTGCATATATGTGTGCTTGTGCATGTGAATGAGTGTGTGCATGTGTGTCTTCATGTGTGTGTGTGCGCGCGTGTGTGTGTGCGTGTTCAAGTGTGTGTGTGTGCGTGTGCGTGTGCATGTTCATGTGGATTTACGTGTGCGTGTGTGTTTATGTGTGCGTGTGCATGTGCGTCTGTGTGTGCTCTTTCATTTGCGAGTGTGAATGTAATCGTGTGCGTGTGCATGTGTGTGTGTGTGTGTGTGTGTGTGTGTGTGTGTGCATGTGTGTGTGTGTGTGTGTGTGTGTGTGTGTGTGTGCTTGTACGTGTGTGTGTTTGTGTTTGTGTGTGTGCGTGTACATGTGCATGTGTGTGTAAGTGTGCGTGTGCTCGTGTGTGTCTGTGTGTGCCTGTGCCTATGCGTGTGCGAGTGCGAGTGTGAGTTCGTGTGCGAGTGTGAGTGCGAGTGCGTGTGCTTGTGCATGTGCGTGTGTATTTTTATGTTTTTATGTGTGTGTGTGCGAGTGCGTGTTCATGTGTGTTTGCATGTGCGTGTATGTGTGTGTGTGTGTGCATGTGCATCTGTGTGTGCTCGTTCATGTACATGTGCGTGTGAATGTTCATGTGTACATGTAATCGTGTGTGTGTGTGCGTGCATGTGTGCATGTGCACGTGTGTGTGCATGTGCGTGTGTGTGTGCCTGTGAATGTGCGTGTGCGTGTGCATGTGAATGTGCATGTGTGCATGTAATCGTGTGCATGTGCATGTGTGTGCTTGTGTGTGTGTGTGTGTGTTTGTGTGTGTGTGCATGTGGGTGTGTGTGTGTATGTGCGTGTGCGTGTGTGTGTGCATGTGCGTGTGCATGTAAATGTGTGTGTGCATGTCCGTGTGCGTGTGAATGTGCATGTGCTTGTGTATTGGTCTATGTGTGTGTGTGCGTGTGCGTGTGCGTGTGCATGTGCATGTACGTCTATGTGTGCTCGTGCGTGTGTGTGTGCATGTGCGTGTGCGTGTGTGTTTGCATGTGCGTGTTTGTGTGTGTGTGCATTTTCGTGTGCCTCTATGTGTGGTCTTTCTTGAGAGTGTGTGTGTGAATGTGTGTGTGTGTGTGTGTGTGTGTGTGTGTGCATGTAATCGTGTGCGTGTGCGTGTGCATGTGCATGTGCGTGTGCATATGGGTGTGCGTGTGCATGTTCGTGTGCGTGTGCATGTACGTGTGCGTCTAAATGTGTGTTCCTTATACATTGGTGTGTGTACATCTGCATGTGTGTGTGCGTGCGCGTATGCGTTGAGTGTGTGTGTGCGTGTGCATGTGCATGTGGTTGTGCATGTGTATTTGTGTGTGCGTGTACATGTGCATGTGCATTTGCGTGTGCGTGTGGGTGTGGGTGTGCGTGTGCATGTGTGTGTGCGTGTACGTGTGCGCATGTGCGTGTGCATGTGCATGTGCATGTGCGCGTGTGTGTGCATTTACGTGTGCGTGTGTGTGTGTGTTTTCATGTGCCTATGAATGTGCATGTGTACGTGCGTGTGCATGTGAATGTGCATGTATGTGTGTGTGTGTGCATGTTTTTGTTTGTGTGCATGTTCATGTGTGCGTACGTGTGCGTACATGTGCATACATACGTGTTTGGGTGTATCTGTGCACGCATATGCGTGAGCATGTGCTTGTCCATGTGCGTGTATGTGTGCGTGTGCGTGTTCGTGTGCATGTTCATATGTGCGTATGTGTTCATACATACATGTTTGGATGTATCTATGCACGCATATGCGTGAGTATGTGCTTGTCCATGTGCGTGTACGTGTGCATGTGCTTATGCGTGTGTGTGTGCGTGTGGGTGTGCGTGTGCGTGTGCATGTGCGTGTGCGTGTGCGTGTACAATTGCATGTGCGTATACGTGTGCGTGTGCATGTGCGTATTCGTGTGTGTGTGCATGTGCATGTGCTTGTGTGTGTGTGTGTGCATGTGTGAGTGCGTGTGCGTGTGCGTGTGTGTGTGCATTTTTGTGTGTGTACGTGTGTGTGTGTGTGTGTGTGCGTGTGTGCGCGTGCGTGTTCATGTGCGTTTGCGTGTCCGTGTATGTGTGTGTGTGTTCGTGTGCATCTGTCTGTTCTCGTTCGTGTACGTGTGCGTGTGAATGTGTGTTTCCTTATACATTGGTGTGTGTGCGTGTGCATTTGTGTGTGCGTGTGCGTGTGGTTGTGCATGTGCATGTGTGTGTGCATGTACGTGTACATGTGCATTTGTGTGTGCGTGTTGGTGTGTGTGTGTGTGTGGCTGTGTGTGTGGCTGTGCTTGTGCATCTGTGTGTGCGTGTACGTGTGAGTGTGCATTTATATGTGGGTGTGGGTGTGGGTGTGCGTGTGTGTACGTCTGTGCATGCTCGTGCATGTGTGCATGTAATCGTGTGCATGTGCATGTGTGTGCATATGCGTGTGCATGTGTGTGTGCGTACGCATCCGTGTGTGTGTGTGTACGTGAGCATGTGCGTGTGTGTGTGCATGTGTGTGTGTATGCATGTGTGTGTGCGTGTGCGTCTACGTGTGCATGTTCGTGTGCGTCTGCGTGAGCGTGTTCATATGTGTGTGCTTTTGCATGTGCGTGTGCATGTGCATTTACGTGTGCATGTGCGTTTGGGTGTGCATGTGCGTGTGCGTGTCTATGTGTGTGTGAGTGTGCGTGTGCGTGTGCGTGTGCGTATGTGTGTGCTTTTGCATGTGAATGTGTGTGTGTATTTGAGTGTGTGTGTGCATGTGTGTGTGCAGACGTGTGCGTGTGCATGTGCGTGTGTGTGTGCATTTGCATGCGTGTGTGTGTGCATGTGTGTGTGTAGTCATGTGCATGTGCGTGCGTGTGGGTGTGCGTGTGCGTGTGCATGTGCATGTGCATGTGTGTGTGCGTGTTCGTATGTGTGTGCTTGTCCGTGTGCATGTGCATGTGCATGTGCGTGTGCATGTGCGTGTGCGTGTGTGTGTGTATCTGCATGTGCGTGTGCGTGTGCGTCTACGTCTACGTGTGCATATGTGTGTGATTGTGCATGTGAATGTGTGTAGTATTTATTTTTTATTTATTTTATCTATCTACACTTGAGTCCCCTTTTCATTTTGTAAATAGCAAGAATTTGGATGACAACATTGAAACATATGAGCATGTTAGGTATATCTTCTAACTCCACATTTCGGGACCGCCATATTCGGACCCATCATTTTATGCCTCTTCATGGCTAAAACGCTTCTCTGAGGCAAACATATGTATGCACCCAAAATCGTATGTACTGTAATATCAAAAAGAGGTTATGGAAATCCCAATGATGATTCAGATCTCTTTATAAGTTGCTCGAAATCAAGAAAATATCACTGAGTATACATTTGCATCCCAAAAAGCATTGTCCAGCCTCTACATGTTTTTTCCTAACCTTTTCTCTCTTTTTCCTTGTATTTTAATAATTAGTTACAGGACCGCCTCCCTGCCAGGGTGGCGGTCCTATAACCATCACCCTGCTAGGGCAGCAGTCCTATAACCATCACCTAGGCTAGGGTGGCAATCCTATAACCATCACCCAGGATAGGGTGGTGGTCTTGTGTGCGTTTTCCAGAACATTCCGGTGATTTCGTCAAACGTAAAAATTCAATTTACATCCACATTTCTCAACCACTAAAGCTTTCATTTATTTTTTTGCCGTGTGGTAAATAGTGATTTATCTTTGTTTAATGATAAGAGATTTCAATTTGAACTTGCCTTATGGTGATTGCAAATGCTATAAATATGCAGCTGGTTTACAAGCAAATGGTGTTGGTTCTTTGGTCTAGAGTCTTCATTCTTGAGCTTTAGTCTTCAATACTCAGTCCTAGATTTTGTTTATGAATCATTTTATCTTTAACATGGACTATAATTTTAAATATTTAGTTATGCCTCACTGTACACCGACAACGATCCTACTAGGAATCGCATAGGCCAAGATTTTTTCTCTTGCACCATCCCTCTCCTACTTGTACTTTTTTATATTTCTCTAAAGTTGCTATTGCCCATTGTTCGAGTACCTATTATTTATCATTTTGTTTCATCACTTCTACAACAACCTTGCTAGGAATCATATAGGCCAAGCTCAGTTCACTTGCCCCATCCTTCTCATATTTGTGCTTCGTGCCATTTTACCTTCAAAACTATCATTGTCCTAGTGCCTTCTCTTACCAATGCTACTATACTCCTACTCTTTTTGGATTCACATGAACATGCAAGAACAAAAAGATCACAATGAGGGGACAAGCTACAACACAATTGGATTTACCTCTGCTCAGTAAAATCCATGTTTAAATCATCAAAGTTATTATCAAATAGAGTAGTGAATCATTTTATGTCAGCTAAGCTCACTTTCAATACTACCAGGGAAGTTGTGAGGAATGATAGTTTATGAGAAGTTATGATTTGTTCCTCACTTCTGAGGTAAGATTGAAGGTTTTTAATTAAGTTAATTAGTTGTCTTTCATCTAGATTCACACATTTGCATAGGTGAATAACCACACTGGGTTATCTTGCTTGCTTATTTTTAGTATAAAAGTATTTTAAATAAGTTGATTATAATTATAATATTTCAATCCTGTATTTTGTTTAGATTATTTTTCCTTTCAGCAGTAGTATAAATTGTTATTTTTAGTATCATTTAATTCACATTTTTCAAACTAGATTAAATACTTAAATTCTAGTTAGGAGGATAAACCATAGGGAATTTACGCTTCCCATTCATATCCTCTAAATCTCCCCTTTCTCATTCCATCTACTAGGAGATCACACTACCTGATCTTAGTCATTGATCCTTCCATAGTTAGCTTTAGGAAAGTTGCTTGCCAATTCTCATCCTCACCTATAGCTTTCCTATCGTATAAAACTGAACATAATCCTGGCTATGAATTCATATAAGTCACCCACATTTCAAACCAATGGCTGTCTCAGCATAACCTCGGGAGGTTGGGTACCGGGAAGGTCACTTGTCAATCATCATCCTTGCATGTCACTTTTCTGTCATACAGTACCCCTGTTGTCAAAAAATCATTACACCCCATGAATGGCCTGAAAATGAATCATGACATTCAGTGTGATAGTGACACATGGGATCACCTCTCAAGATGTGGGACTTGGGCTCGAGGTGAACCTCCGGAGAAGGCCAAATTCCTTTATTTGAACTAAGTACTATGACTCTTCCTAAGATTAAGGAGGAATTATAGAGAAATAAATCTTAAACTAGAAGTGGTGATGCACCAAAGAAGATGGATGTTCAAATTTTGGAAGGGTTATGTGAATGAGATGCTAGCATCCTAAATCACTTTCACATATTGTAACTAAAAAGGGTACGAGTACCACAAACTAGAAACACACGTTCCTTTGTTGAACTTATAAAAAAGAGAAAGAACACGATTTGTTTTTAGACACATAGATAACTTTATTGGAAAAATTAACACAAGCACATCTTAAAAACCCATTTTATGCAAAATAAAGATAATGTAACCTCCAATCAATAACAGTAGAAATAAAATCACAACTGAAGAGTAAATAACCTCATCACTTAATCTTGGCATACAATAAATAATCTAAAGTAAAGGCAAGTTACTCAAACATACTAAGGAGTCACTTTCACAAAGCATGTAATAAATAATTATTTCACATAGTAATTTAGACTTCCAAATGGTAGAGTGTAATTCTCAATAAAATTAAAAGGGACTTCATAAATATATGAAAATACTCTTCTAAGCTTGAAGAGTAAAATCACCAAAATCTCAAAAATTATATATCATGAACTCTAAGGATTCATCTATTTATAAGTTCTTTAGGCTGAGCCATTACAGTTAGGCCCTTAACTAACATTTTACTAAAAATGGAAATTTCATTAAATTAAGGGAACAAGCTCCCATGAAAATAGTAAACCTATTACAAGGGTTTGACCGAGTCAACCCTGTAACTCTGACCGATTTGGAGCTTGATTTTTTCCTTCGATGGCTATTCAACCCTGATTTGGCTCTACAACTTGTTCACCTTTTTTGAGCTCCTCTTGGATTTCCTTCCATACAACCAGTCTGTGATTGTATTAAAAAAATGCTTGATTATTCCTTGGATTTCTTCATTTTCAGGTCCACATGCATAGTGACTTACTACATCTATTGTCTCGATCTCCCTGGTAATTTGGGCTGGTATTCTCTTCAGTTTGAACATGACCTTGGATATTCTTCTAATGAAGTTCTGGCACAAGACAATTCAATAAATGGAATTAGAATTAAAAGTTCTTGTGACATCATCATCCCTCTTCACCAAGTCTTTTAAGTTTTCCTGAATCTGTTCTTCAGGGAGGGCATTGATATTCTCATTGAATAATTTACAATGAGCAATATCAAATTCTTCTAATATGTCATTAAAGGTGTCCGTGATTTCTAATCATTTATCATCCAATTTTTTAATCAAGTCTTATAACACCTAGCACCTAAACTCCATAGCCTTATGATATTCAAAAAACTTTGAAGCATCATCAATCACCCCTTCCTGAAGAAGCAAGTCAGAATCCACTACCCTAACCTCTTCCCATGTGGCTAGATTCAGATTCAGATGTTGTTTTCCTCAGAGAAAGCCTCATCCATCTTCTGAATAGTTATCTTTGCCTCCTGTAAATCATTATAGATTTCCACAACTTCCTAGATCAAAGCATTTTCCTCATGTTGTATTCATTCGATCCACCCATTTATTGATCTCCCTTTCTGGACAAGTTTCTCAAGCTCATGATAGGAGAAGTCATCAATGGAAGCTGAAACTACTAAGGCATGAGTAGATGAGGAATCAGTAGATGAAATGGGCTGTGTAACTGTCTATAACAAAAATGTGAGCTGCTCAACCTTATCCTTTAGTTCATCCTTCGTAGCTTTATCCTTGTCATATTTCACCATCAGGTTCCCTAAAGTAGTGTGAACATCTTGTTTGGCCCCCTCATGAGTGGCCTTTCCCAATGAAAATATGGAAATATGATAATCCGTAGCTTTGATTGTTTCCTTGGTTTTTCACTCAGCAGCGGTAGCGAACTCTATCATCCATTCTCCAAATGAATTTACAGTTAAATTTGACATGGTCCTTGGTTTTTTGGCCTACCTTATGGGTGTTTACTCTAAGATGCTGAGATCCATGACATATCCTAGAGGCACCTTATTTTTCTGCTTGGGGGTTTTCTTGAATAACCACTCTAGAATATCTAATAATGAAGAAGATGGAGTGGTAGGTGTGGCACTTAAGGTCTGAGTTGAGGCAAGGGTACTCAGAACATTCATGGGTGTCTG
Source organism: Taxus chinensis (assembly GCA_019776745.2). NCBI lineage: Eukaryota > Viridiplantae > Streptophyta > Pinopsida > Cupressales > Taxaceae > Taxus > Taxus chinensis. The sequence continues at coordinate 488,309,734 of CM034149.1, read as the reverse complement.
GATAGAGGTGGAAATGATGGATGGGGTGGATGTTAACAAAACAGTAGGAATTGATGCAATGGTGCTAGAAGATGAAATGGCAGGAAAAGGAAGTGACAAAGGAAATGGACGAGGGAAAGGTGATCCAATATTCTCTCCAACCGAGAGATCTGGAAGGGATGAGAATACTTGGGCCATAGAAGGAGATGGGAAAGATGAAATGTTGGTAGAAGTGGGAGGAATTGATGGAGGAAGGGATAATAGAAGGGAAGAAGGAAATGATGAACCGTGTGAACAATCAGGAGAATTGCTAACAAAAATTACATCTACCCCAGTCTTGGCTAAAGGTATTTGATGAGAAACAGGAGTTTAGGGAAGAGATGAACTTCAAACAACAAATGAAATTTTCCTTGGTACTATGGGGGTCTTCTGAATCGACCACTTTCCCTTTGTGGGTACTATTGGGCTTAAGACTAGTGGGGCTGCTGTACTTATAGCCTACTCAACTACCTTGGGTTTGATCCAAAAAGTATCCAACCACCTGTAGGTCCTTTGAAGAATGGGACCCGCTCTATCCTTTGTATTGGAGCATTCTTCTTGATACCAATCAATCCATGGAAGTGGTTGATCGGCAATACCTTCAGTCTTATATGCTTTGTCTAATACTTCACCGTCATCTTGCAAATCTATTGAGACCTCAGCTATTCCATAATGGAAAATTTCATCTACATCTAATCTTTCATAATCTCTTTGTTGGATGATATACTCATCCCGACAATGAATCTAGATGTATTCTAGCTAAGATGTGTGGGAAGTCGAACGTCCTGTCTCACTGAAATTTCCCAAGTAGTCAAAGTTTTTTCTTAGCTGAAAATCCTGTAGGGTTACCTTAGTCATCTTTGCGTCGACATTTTTGGCTTTGTGAATGTTTTGACAAGAATACCTACCAATCGAAACTGTAAAATGCACTCCTATCTTGTGGTGCTTGTTTTGGATCCGATGGTAATCCAATAGTTTCCAAACCAGCTCCAGTAGAACCCATTTGTCTGTAGGACACCTTGGCAATTTTATCGGTGCACCAACGAAACCTGAAATTTGAATGTAGGTGATGGTGGGAAATTGGAGATAGATCACTCCCCATTCCTGTACTTCTTTGAAGACCTCATCTTAAATTCTAAGATTCTATAACTCTTTGTGAAAATGGTAGCGGATGACTGTGAAGAAAGCATCATTGACCCATCAAAAGTGCTTGCAACCCTCACTCAGAGTGAGCTGGGGATAGAAATCATAAATCTGGGATGTGTTGCGAACCCCCTTGGTATTTAGTCCAGGAAAATCTCCCATAACAGTGGCAGCGTAGACCAGGAATGATGTCATGTAAAATGATTTTTTGTTTGACACTCTGCCCAGCTGATAGTAGATGGAGCTACTGATATACTATCCCCACCTGATAAGCTCCTTGTTCTTCTTAATAGTGGAAATGTATAAAAACATCCACTCTTGGAATTCCTTGGTAGCTGGGAGGCTTGAGACTCAGATTATTAGTATGATTATTTCATTGACTTCCTGGATGATGTCAGTGTTGTACAAGGTTTTTGGCAACTTGGCTATGCTCTTAGCCAAGTAGCTTTTCATGATAATATTGGTACATGAATCAACATCATTGTTACAATGTTCTACTGCACTTTCAGGTGAAATAGTAGCGTAGTTTGGAATGTCAGGTAGTCTGAGAAGATCTTCAAAGAAATTAGGATCTAGGTGAATAACCACCTTATCATCATCATCCTTAACTGACATAGAATCTGCATTGAAGTGGGCAGCTACAGCTAGAACAAACTTGGGACAATTCATTGAAGCAAGAAAACTAGCCGCAAGGACAAGCCTACTATCATAAATTACCTGCATCCATGGATTTTTGTTAGGAGCCTTCACTCTGCTCCAAAAATCTAGGAAGTCAATCTGACCTAAGTCAGTATCCCCTATGTTACCTAGGTCGGAGGATAGGTAAGACTTAGGAGTAACTCTAAGGAATGAATATTTCATCTTATCTTTAGCTTTCAAATTAGAAGTAGACATGAAGTTCTAGATTTTGGAAGATGAAGAAGAAAAACTTTGAAAGTATGTAGGATGAAAATGTCTGAAAGAAATCTCCAAAATTAGGATCTCCAAAAGTCTGAAACGCCAAGTTCCGAAAGTCTGAAAAGAAAAAATGCCAAAAGAAATCCCAAAATGAGAGTGTCCAAAATTCCAAAATGAAAACCTTTGAAAGAAGTTTTCTAAAATGATTTTCCCAAAAAAATTCTCGAAAATGATTATTCCCAAAGTGTGTTTCCCCGAAACTTCGAAGTGAATTTTACCGAAGAAATTCTCCAAAAATGATTTTTCCCAAAACTCCTTTCTCCGAAGTGATTTTTCCCGAAAATCCTTTCTCCGAAGTGATTTTTCCCAAAACTCCTTTCTTCGAAGTTATTTTCTTTGAAATGATTTCTCCTGAAATGATGCAGCGATTCCAAAAGTTTTGAAGTAAAGTAATCTCCTCTGAAGTGAGTTTTCCCAAAGTACAACTAGTAATGCTATGAAAACTCAAGATCTACCTTGAGATGATTTTACGAACAACCTGAAAAACTGAAGATAACTAAAAAATGAGAACATGCTTAGTAGGAAGTCTATTATTCGAAAACACTGAAGAAAAAAAAGGAAATAAAATGGGAGATGAAAACGAAAATAAAATCTAAAACCAAAAATAAATAACAAAATTAACATACCTTGAAAAATGATGTTGAAAAAGACAAGAAAAATGGATGTCAGAGATTGCTGTTAGGTGAAAATAACCATAGAAAATTGATTTTAAATAGAAAAACCTTCCATTTATGGCAAAAATTTGATCTATACAGGGTTGGTGAAGAAATAAATGCTCAAGAAACCTCCAAAGTTTTGAAACCTGAAAAACCTGAAATTCAAAAAATTTAGAAATTTGGGATTTCGGACTTCGGGGAAATTCGAAACAAAATGTGATGATGAAAAGTTATGAAACCTAAAAGTCTAAAAATTTGGAATTTTGGGATTTTGGACTTCGGAAAAAATGAAACCAAAACACAAAAATTCAAACGAAAGCTCTAAATTCTAAAAACCTGAAAACCCAAAAATTTTAGAATTTCAGACTTTCAGACTTTGAAAAATCTTCCAAAATGAAAACTCCAAAAATCTGAAATTTAACTATTAGACTCTAAGACTTCAAAATTCATTGTACAAGGGATCTCTAAATAATTTTTTTTGTCTGACCTCATTTGACTTATCTTTCAGGGTAAGTTAAATTGCTAACATTTTTGGCAACTTCTAGGGAAAACTTGCCTGCTAAGCTTTCTAGACCAGTAGCTTTAAACAAAACATTGGGCAAAGGAGTCCCTAAACAACAAAAGAAAAGAAAAGAAGCAAAATAAAACAGATGAACGATGTGCAAAGCAATTAGAGGAAAAACAAAATACTATACAGGGTGGAACAATCTCAAAAGCAAGCCTTGAGATGTATCCCATTCACATGAATGGGTAATTATTCTCCGTTGAGTCTGGATAGATGAAAGGAATTCACTTCTTTACAACTTGTGACAATATAGGGCCCACTCCAGAGTGTGTCAAACTTGGTATATCTACTTGGTTTAGATCAGTCTTCATCCCACTTAAGGACTAACTCTCCTTCCCTAAATGATCTATCTGAAGCTTTCTTATAAAAGGATTTCTTGACCTGGGTCTGGTCATGTGTGAGCGTACGCATAGTTGTATTCCAAGTCTCTTCTAATTCCATCAGTTCAGCAAATCTCACTATTAAGGTGCCATCTTCCATAACCTCAAGCTGATAGGCCAAGTCTAAGGAAGGTATTTCCAATGAAAGTAGGAGTTTCACTTCCCGTCCATATACAATTACGAAAGGTGAAACCCCAATGGCCTTCTTAGGCGTTATTCGGTCAGCCCACAGAGTGACCTTAAGTTGGGTATGCCAGGTCCTTTTATTTACTTCCATTATGCATTTTATGATTCTTATTAAATTCTTGTTCCTATATTCGGCCAACCCGTTTCCTTACATGCAGTAGTTGGACGAAGTCTTGAGGTAGACCCCATTCTTGACTGCCCATTCACTTACCTTCATTCTGAGGAACGCCAATGCATTATTAGAGATAATAGTAAATGGAATATTGAATCTTGTCATGATATTTTCTAAAAATTTGAGAACAACCTTTTCATTTCTTTCCTTCAAAGCCACTCCTTTTGTCCAGCGAGTGAAATAATCTGTAGTGGTAAGACCCATTTATGTCCTTCACTGGATGGAGGATTAATCATACGAATAAAGTCCAATCCCCACTAAACAAAAGGTGGATCTACCTAAATGGGATGTAACGGAAGTGCTACCAGCCTCTATTTTCCTGCAAAGAGGGCACATTCCTTACATTTCCTTACCCAAAAATGAGCATCTTTAAATAAGTTTGGATAGTAATAACCAGCTCACATGATTTTGATAGCTGTCATTCATGCTGAATAATGCCCTCCCGAAAGGCCATGGTGAAACTCCTCCAATATCTTTCTTACCTGTTCTGGCTTGATGTAATTTAGGAGGAAGCCATTCAAATCCTTTCAAAAGAGGACATTATCCACCACAACGTATGGAATAGATTAGAGGTGGAAGGTGCGTCATTGAAACTTATCCATATTTGGAGGATATACCCCAAAGAGGAGGAAATTTTGCATCTTAGTCAACCAATCAACCTTATAATTTTTTCTATTAGTATTGAGCACAACATCTTTTCCTCTTTGGTTTCTATATCTACAGCCAACTGTTGGCATAACCCCTTGCCTCTGATAATCTTAGTGACTTTGATGTGTACATTATACTCCATTACTTTTGTGATCCACCCAATGCATTTCTCATTAATTTCTTTATTCAACAAAAATTCTTTAATGCCAGGGTGAGAAACCATCAAATGCTCCTTGTTATTGGACAACATGTGCCTAAATTTTTTCAGAGCTCGAATCACTGCAAAGACCTACTTTTCGATGAATGAATATTTGAGCTCGTACTCCTTGAGAGACTGACTAAATAAGGCAATTGGCTGCTCCATTAGATCATCATTTTGTTGAGTTAGAATCCCTGAAATACTTTCCTATCCTGTAAAGGCATAGAGAATGAAGTCTTTATCAAATTTAGGATTCACCAATGTGGGTGCCTGTGAAATGGTTGTTTTGATAGCCTTGAAACTTTCTCTTCCTTCCTTTGTCCATGAAAATGGAATATTATTTTTTAACATGGCTGTAAGTGGCTTGGCCATTGTTGCAAATTGGGGAATGAATCTTTGTACAAAATTAATGGTTCCCAGGAAGCTCTGGAGACCCTTCTTGTGACTCGGAAGAGATAGGGACATAATTGACTAGATTCTGGTTGGATCAATGGACAATCCTTCTGTAGAGATGATATGTCCTAGCAAATTTCCCTCCTGAACTGTAAAAATACACTTTTTTAGGATTCAATGAGACCCCAAAGTCTTTGCATCTTTGGAAAACCTTTCGTAGATGTGTAATATGATCCTCAACATGCTTGGAATAAATAGTTATGTCATCAAGGTAAACCAAGATAATATTGTTGATAAGCTCTTTGAATGCCATATCCATAGCTCTTTGGAAAGTAGCCCCTACATTAGATAGCCCAAATGGCATCTTGTTGTAAGCATAAGTGCCTCATTTAGTAGTAAATGTTGTCTTGAATTGATCAAATTCTTGGACCCAAATTTGATTATACCCTAAATATACATCGAGTAAAGACAACCTTTGGGCCCCTGATACTATCTGAAGAATCTATTCCATTGACGGCAGAGGGTAGTGATATTTTATCCAGGCATGATTCAAATCCTTGAAGTCCACACACAATCAAATTTCACCAGTCTTCTTTCTTACAGGTACCAGATTGGCCACCCATGATGAATGTTTGATGCGAAAAATTATACAAGCCTCAATGAGCTTTGTTAGTTCCTCCTGCATTAGTGGCTCAATTCAGGGGTTGATCGGCCTCTGTTTTTGAAAAACTAGCTTAGAACTTGGGTCCAGTTCAATAGTATGTTGTGCTAGTCCTAGATCAAAGCCACGCAGGTACTTATAACTCCAAGAAAAGATGTCGTCGTATTCTTGACACAACTCAGTGAAAGCTTTATTTTCTTTGTTAGTGCACACTTTTCCAATCTTCAGAAATTTCTCGCTAGCTACCTTGACCTCCTCAAAATATTCCTCTTTGATTGTCATGTTAGTGCCCTACCGCTTGACCTGATCATCTGTGTCAAAAATGGATTCAAGAGTGACCAGGCCTTTTGGTAACTTATTTCCTTTCAACTGGATGACTTGATCACCATATGATTTCTTAAATCTATTCTGATGTTTGACTGCAAACTTTGTTTTTTGTTGTAGGAAAAGGACAATTTTTTCATCACTGTTGAACACTTACCAACTACTCACATTGTCAGGTACTACAGGATGAACTACCATTTTGATGATTTTTTGACTTTCCTCCATGATATCAATAGGTATGTCATATTGTGAGCCCACCGTGGCCAACCTATCAGCGCCTTGATTCTGACTTCTAGGAATTGCATGAATTCCAAAAGCCTCAAAATCTTCAATAAGATCGCAAACTCAATTTTTGTATGATCTTAGAAGATCATTATTGGATGCACTGCATGTTGTTACTCGATGACCAACCAATTCACTATCTCCAAACACAATCAGATCCTTTATTCCTCTCCTTTGAGCCAGTTGGATCCCTTACACTAGGGCTTCATACTCAGCAACCTTATTGGTGCAACTAAACTGTAATCAAAAGGATGAGAAATATTTATCTCCTTTTGGAGATATCAACATAACTCCCACACCGGATCCATTTTTGCTCCTTGAGCCATCAAATAAAAGTTGCCATAGTCCCTCGAAATTGTTGGGAGCTTTGACCAATTTTAGAACAATCACACCTTCCTCATGTACATAGTATGTTCCCAATCCAATCTCTTCTAAAAATAGCAGACCAAACTCTTCATTTTCCAGTAAGTCATTATATGGGTTGTATTGGTGATCTGTACTTAATTCATCAAGGAATGCATCAGGAACCTCCTCTATGAGATTAGTTGGTTCATGGTCTGCACCTTCCTCTTCAGGTTCACCAATGGCATAATTTCCATTTACGGGCTTGACTATGTATGGTTCCAAATGATTGTGGTAAATTTGTTTAACTCTTATAGTCACCTTCGTCTCGTACCGAGTTCTCAAAATCATGTGCAACCAATCTGTTGATAAATAACCACACATTTTAGTGGTGAAGTCTTGTGATAAGCAAATGGAAAAGAGAGGAGGGAGATCGATGACTGATATGTCCTGCATGAATGATAAACTGGGACATGCATGGTTAGTGATTTGTAGCCCTTTAATGATCCCAACAGTCTTGACAGTCGTGCCATCTAACTGAACTACTCCTTTTGAAATTGGGGTATATGAAATCCCTAATATGTTTGCAATCTGTTTAGGCATGACATAACTACTAGACCTGGAATTGATCATGCAATTGTGAACTAAATGATTACCGATGATTAGAGAGATGGAAAATGGCGATGGCTTATTTTCTTTGGGAATCCCTTTTATATCAGGTTGACATAGACTGGTTGATGTGGATGCTCCATGACTTGATGGTCTATCAGTAGTGCCAAAACTATTTAAAGCTTCTCGTAGCAAATTCCACTGAGAGGATATCAAAAGCACATCCCGCATGGTAACACTCAAATTATCCTTTCTCATATGCTCTACGATACTGAATGGTACTTCCCCTACCTTGTTGATGCTCTTCTAGGTGTTAGTATCTTCTCTTGGAAAATGCTTATTCGGCACCATCATAACTACAGGTCCATTACTCTTTGGAGATTGGCTTATGGATACTTCTAGTGATTTTCACCCTGCATCTTTATCTATCACTGGTTGTGTTTGAGGATGTGAAGAAGATGCTTGGTCAGCTTTAGAACTTTGTGATTCTATTGCCCTCTTTTTGGAATGCATATTTGAGGCCACCGAGAAGGCGTCAGTACTTAGTCCACAAAAATCATCAGATTGCTAATTTACTAATGTGGTTTCTTCAGTGAGTGGAGTCTGATTATCTTGGTTTGTTGTCTCAACTACTAATTTTGATGGGCTGGATATACTTTGGACCATGAGAGCTTGACTCAAAACTCCATTTGGGTAGAGTTTCTGATTGTGCGGTTGGGAACAAGGATAACACCATTCATAATCTTGGATGAGATTATTTTGAATGGGAACTATGGCTCTAGAAGAACTGGTAGCATAAGGATTTTGGGAATTCAAAGGTTGGTAGCTTGTCTTATGGTTTGGTTATGTGACTGACTATTTCCTTGAAAGGGAGAACGATTCATTTGGTATTAAGCTTGGAAGGGGAAAGTATATTGGGACTGTTGTCTCTTCATTGCCACAAGTTTGTTCCCATAGGTTTGTAAGAGTGACTTCACCTTAGCCAGGTCATTAGTAGGGTTGGACACAGGAATGGTTGCTGAATTCAAAGCTATCCGAATTGGCACAAGAGCTAGCTGTTGTCCTGTGAGTTTTACAAACATAGGCGTAAGAGGCCTATGGGTAATTTTACCTGTTTGAATTAGGTAATTCTCAGTTGTGATAGAAATTTCATAGACGTTGGGAACAATATTACCTCCCATCAACTGAATTAGGATGGCAATATCACTATTCAACACTTTCAAATAATATAGGAAAACAATTTGTGGAGATGATCGTACAAGAGCCGGAATCTGTTTCCAAGTTTTGTCGAAGTGAAGATTAAAATCACTCATATATTCTTGAGGAGATATTTTGATGGTATGGAATTGTTCCATGAGGGATAAATGATCACTTTTGTCTTTGAATTTCTTGCAAATCTTGGTGCCCAACTCATTCCATGTAGTAATCAAACCAGCGTTTAAGCTCCTGAACCATTAAAGTGCCCTTTCTTTAAAAGAAGTAGCAAGAATTCAAACTTCTATGTTATCTTCTATGATATTGTGAACTACACAAATTCTTGCTACATCTAGTATGTGTTCCCGGGGGGAAATATTAGTTTCACCATTAAAAAATGGAAAACTTTTAAGGGCAGTTGTTGGTATAACGTCTCTCTGCACCAATTGCAAGGGGCTGCTAGCATTAAAAGGAGGAAAATTATTTTCCACCATTGTGAATCCATGTGGATTATACCTTGGTAGAGGAAAATGTCTGTCAGTTGGAGTTGAATTCCCCCTACAAGGAAAATCCATAGGTGTGGAGATTGAAGGACTTCTACCTCTTCTTCTTGGAGGGGATAATGAAAGCTCTGTATGCTGATAATTTCCCTACCTTGGAGAATCTCTTGTATGAATCCTTCACATAAGTTGATATACTAAACTTTGAAATCTAGAGATATGGAGTCGCCAGTTACTTAGATTGATAAAAAATGAGAAGAGAAGTACCAACTCTTTCCCACCGGGCGTGCCAAAAATTATTTTCACAAAATCACTGTACCCCCCAAATGGCCTAAAAGAAATCATGACATTCGGTGTGATAGTGACATGTGGGATCACCTCTCAAGCTATGGGACTTGGGTTTGAGGTGAATCTCGAGAGAAGGTTGGCTTCCTTTGTTTAAACTAGGTGTTATGAATCTTCCTAAGATTAAGGAGAAATTGCAAAGAAATAAACCCTAAACTAGAAGTGGTGGTGCACCAAAGGGTAGGGATGTTCAAATTTTGGAAGGGTTATGTGAGTGAGATGTTAGCATTCTATATCACTTTCACCTATTATAACTAAAAAGTGTACGGGTACCACAAAATGGAAACACACATTCCTTTTTTGAACTTATACAAAAGAGAAAGAACGCGATTTGTTTTTAGACACATAGATAACTTTATTGGAAAATTAACACAAGCACATCTTAAACACCCACTTTACACAAAATAAAGATAATGTAACTTCCAATCAAAAGTAGGAGAAATACAATCACAGTTGAGGAGAAAATAACCTCATCACTTAATCTTGGCATACAGTAAATAATTTGAAGTAAAGGAAAGTTACTCAAACATACTAAGGAATCACTTTCACAAAACATGTAATAAATAATTATTTCACACAGTAATTCAGAATTTCAAATGGTAGAGTGTAATTCTCAATAAAATTAAAAGGGACTTCACAAATATATGAAAATACTCTTCTAAGTTTGAAGAGTAAAATCACCAAAATCTCAAAAATTATGTATCATGAACTCTAAGAATTTGTCTATTTATAAGTTCTTTAGTCTAAGCCATTACAGGTGGGCCCTTAAATAACATTTTACTAAAAATGGAAATGTCATTAAATTAAGGGAACAAGCTCCCATGAAAATAACAAAACTTTTGGAAGGGTTTGACCGAGTCAAGCCTACAACTTTGACTGATCTGGAGCTCAAGTTTGTCTTTCCATGGCTATTCAACCCTGATTTGGCTCTGCAACTTGTTCACCTTTTTCAAGCTCCTCCTGGCTTTCCTTCCATATAGCCAGTCTTTGATTATATTCAAAAAAATTCTTGATTATTCCCTAGATTTCTTCATCTTCAAGTCCACATGCGTAGTGACTTACTATGTATGATGTCTTAATCTCCCTAGTAATTTGGGCTGGCATTCTCTTCAGTTTTAACATGACCTTGGACATTCTGCCAATAAAGTTCTGGCATAAGACCATTCGATCAATGGAATAAGAAATAAAATTTCTTGTGACATCATCATCCCTCTTCACCAAGTCTTTGAAGTTTTCTTGAATCTGTTCTTCAAGGAGGGCATTGTTATTCTCCTTGAAGAATTTACAATGAGCAATATCAAATTCTTCCGATATGTCATTCAAGGCGTCTGTGATTTCTAATCATTTTTCATCCATTTTTTTAATCAAGTCTTGTAACACCTGGCACATAAACTCCATAGCCTTCTGATATTCAAACAACTTTTAAGCATCATCAATCACCCCTTCTTGAAGAAGTAAGTCAGAATCCACTACCCTAACGTCTTCCCATGTGGCTAGATTCAGATTCAGATTGTTGCTTTCCTAAGAGAAAGCCTCATCCATCTTCTAAATATTTAGCTTTGCCTCCTCCAAATCATTATAGATTTCCACAGCTTCCTTGATCAAAGGATTTCCCTCCTGTAGTATTCATTTGATCCACCCATTTACTGATCTCCCTTTTTGGTCAAGCTTCTCAAACTCGTGATAGGAGAAGTCATCAATAGAAGCTGAAACTACTAAGGTCGTAATAGATGAGGACTCGGTAGATGAAATGGGATATGTAACTCTCTATAACAAAGATGTTAGCTACTTGGCCTTAGCCTTTAGTTCATTCTTCATAGCTTTATCCTTGTCATATTTCACCATCAGGGCCCCCATAGCAGTGTGAACATCATGTTTGGCCCCCATAGCAGTGTGAACATCTAGAAATATGATAATCCGTAGCCATGATTATTTCCTTGTTTTTTCCCTCGGCAGGAGTAGCGACCTCTATCATCCGTTCTCCGGATGAATTCACTATCAGATTTGACATGGTCCTTGGTCTTTTATCCTACCTTTTGGGTGTTTTCTCTAATATGCTGAGATCCATGACATATCCTAGAGGCACCTTCTTTGTCTGCTTGGGGGTTTTCCTAAATAACCACTTTGGAATAGCTAATAATGAAGAAGATGGAGTGGTGGGTGTGACACTTAAGGTTTGAGTGTAGGCAAGGGTACTGGGAACATTCATGGGTGTCTAGATAGAGGTGAAAATGATGGATGGGGTGGATTTCAACACAATAATGGGAATTGATACAACGGTACTAGAATATGAAATGTCAGGAAAAGGAAGTAACAAAGGAAATGGAGGAGGGAAATGTGATCCAATATTCTCTCCAACTGAGAGAGCTGGAAGGGATAAGAATAATTAGGCCATAGAAGGAGATGGGAAAGATAAAATGTTGGTAGAAGTCAGAGGAATTGATGGAGGAAAGGATGATAGAAGAGAAGAAGTAAGTGTTGAACCTTACAAACAATCAGGAGAATCCGTGACCAAAATTACATCCACTCCAGTCTTGGGTAAAGGTATTTCATGAGAAACAAGAGTTTGGGGAAGAGATGAAATTCCAAAAACAAATGAAATTTTCCTTGGTACTATGTGTGTCTTCTGAATAGATATATTTCCCTTTGTGGGTACTGTTGGGCTTAAGACTGGTGGGGCTGCTATACTTATAACCTACTCGACTCCCTTGGGTTTGATCCCAAAAGTATCCAACCACTTGTAGGTCCTTTGAATAATGGGATCCGCTCTATCCTTTGTATTGGAGCATTCTTCTTGATACCAATCAATCCATGGAAGTGGTTGATCGACAATACCTTTGGTCTTATATAATTCATCCAATACTTCACCATCATCTTGTAAATATGTCGACACCTCAGCTGTCCCATACTGGAAAATTTCATCTACAGCCAATATTTCATAATCTATTTGCTGGATGATATACTCATCTTGACAATGAATCTAGATGTCTTCTAGCTGAGATGTGTGGGAATTCGAACGTCCTGTCTCACCGAACTTTCCCAAGTAGTCGAAGTTTTTTCTTAGATGAAAATTCTACAGGGTTACCTCAGCCATCTCTGCATCAACATTTTTGGCTTGATGAATGTTTTGACAAGAATACCTTCCAATCGAAACTTTAAAATGCACTCTTACCTTTTGGCACTTGTTTTTGATCCGATGGTAATCCAATAGTTTCCAAACAAACTCCAGTAGATCCCATTTGTCCGTAGGACACCTTAGCAATTTTCTCAAGGCACCAACGAAACCTAGAATTTGAATGTAGGTGAAAGTGGGAAATTGGAGATAGATCACTTCCCAATCCCATACTTCTTTGAAGGCCTCATCAAAAATTATCCGATTATACAACTCTTTGTCAAAGTGGTAGCAGATGACTATGAAGAAAGCATCATTGACCCATCAAAAGTTCTTACACCCCTCACTTAGAGTGAGCTAGGGATAGAAATCATAAATTTTGGATGTGCTATGAACTACCTTGGTATTTAGTCTAGGAAAATCTCCCATAGCAGTGGCAACGTAGACTAGGAATGATGTCATGTAAAATGAGGTTTTGGTTGACACTCTACCTAGGTGACAGTAGATGGAGCTACTGATATGCTCTCCCCACCTGATAACCTCCTTTTTCTTCTTGATAGTGGCAATGTATAAAAACATCCACTCTTAGAATTCCTTGATATCTGGAAGGCCTAACACTCGGCTTTGTAGTATGATTATGTCATTCAATTTTTGGACGAAGTCAGCCTTGTACAAGGTTTTTGGAAACTTGGCCATGCTCTTAACCAAGTAGATTTTCATGAAAATCTTGGTACATAAATCAACATCGTTGTTCCAATGTTCTACTGCACTTTCAGGTTAAATAGTGGTGTAGTTTGGAATGTCAAGTAGTCTGAGAAGATCTTTAAAGAAATCAAGATCTAGGTGAATAACCACCTTGTCATCATCATCCTTAACTGACATAGAATCTACATCGAAGTGGGTAGCTGTAGCTAGAACAACCTTGAGATAATGCATTGAAGCAGAAAAACCAGCCATAAGGATAAGCCCGCTATCATAAATTACCTACATCCATGGCTTCTTGTTAGGAGCCTTCACTCTGCTCCAAAAATATGTGAATTCAATCTAACCTAAGTCAGTATCCCCTATGTTACCTAGGTAAGAGGATAGGAAACACTGAGGAGAAACTCCAAGGAATGAATAATTCATCTTCTCTTTAGCTTTCAAAGTAGAAGTAGACATGAAGTTTTGGATTTCAGAAGCCAAAGAAGTAAAACTCTGAAAGTTTGTAGGATGAAAATATCCAAAATCAAGATCTTCGAAAGTCTGAAATTCCAAGTTCCAAAATTCTGAAAATAAAAATCACCGAAAGAAATCCTGAAACGAGAGTTTCCAAAATTCTGAAATGAAAACCTCCAAAAGAAAGTTTTTGAAAATGAGTTTCCTGAAATTTTTCTTTGAAATGCTTATTCCTGAAGTGTGTTTCCCCGAAACTCCGAAGTTAATTTCTTCAAAGAAATTATCTGAAAATGATTTTTCTCGAAACTCCTTTCTCTGAAGTGATTTTTCCCAAAACTCCTTTCTCTGAAGTGATTTTTCCCAAAACTCGTTTCTTCAAAGTGATTTCTTCCGAAATGATGCAGCGATTCCTGAAGTTTTGAAGTAAAGTAATTTCCTCTAAAGGATAAATAGAAATTCTACAAAAACTTTAGATCTACCTTGAGATGATTTTGTGAACAACCTGAGAAACTGATGATAACTAAAAAATGAGAACATGGTGAGTAGGAAGTCCATTATTTGAAAACACCGAAGAAACAAAAAGGAAAGAAAATGGGAGATGAGAACAAAAAGAAAATCTAAAACCAAAAAGAAATAACAAAATTAACATACCTTGAAAAAGGACATTGAAAAAGAAAAGAAAAATGGATGTCAGAGATTGTTTTCAGGTGAAAATGACCATAGAAAATCAAGTTTAAATAGAAAAACCTGGCATTTATGGAAAAAATATGATCCATATGGGTTTGGTGAAGAAATAAATGCTCAAGAAAACTCTGAAGTTCTGAAACCTAAAAAACTTGAAAGTACAAAAATTTAGAAATTTAGGATTTCGACCTTTGGGGAAATTGGAAACAAAATGTGAATTGGTGATGAAAAGTTCCGAAACCCGAAAGTATAAAAATTTGGAATTTCAGACTTTAGAAAAAATGAAACCAAAACACCAAAATTCAAACGAAAGCTCTGAATTCTAAAAATTGAAAAACCTAAAAATTTCAAAATTTCAGACTTTCAAACTTCAAAAAAAATTCCAAAATGAAAACTCTAAAATTCCAAAATTTAACTACTAGACTCTAAGACTTGGAAATTCATTGTACAAGGGATCTCTAAAAAAAAAATTCTCCGACCTCATTTGACTTATCTTTCAAGGTAAGTTAAATTGCTAACAACCCCCATACAACAAAATATTATGAGACAAACAGTGTAAAACCAACTCAGCAACATGTAAATGAGAATCATGTAATAGTAGGCTAAGTAGCCACCAACATAATGAGCTCTGAGTCACTAATAAAAATAAGTCCAAGAAATATCGGCAATCAATAAAAGTGGCTAAGTAGCCACATTACAAAGTTTGAAAATTCTTGCAAGAATTATAAATAATTAAAAGATCCTCAAAGTTTCTCAATCAAATCATTAAAATAAGATGTTGGTCCTTGTTAAAATACACAAGATTACGAATATAAAACACAAAATTTAACACCACATTCACTCTGCAGCCTTTCATGGCCACCAATAGGGGTAATCTACCTTGAGGTTAGTTCCAAGAACACATACATAGGATTTGGTCCTAAACGACACCCAGACTTAGTGTCCACCCTCTCATATGGGTAACAAAATGGAAAACTGACAACCTGGCCCTCTTCCCTAACCAATGAAGGAAGGAAGCTCTAAAAAGATTCTAATTAACTCTTCCTAACCCAGAATACAACCACTATTGTCCAACTACAAAAATCACACCATACAACTTATCATTCCAACAAATTTTGATAAGGAAGGGTCTAAAAAGGGCTTAACGCATCATACCATTAAATCAAGATTTAGGACTTGTAAAACAACACATTTTCAAAGGGGAACCAAGTTTCCACTATACTAGAATTTCACAAAATCAATTTAATCTGACATTCTTAGTTACCCCAAATTTAGACAAAATGTCACTAAGCACAACAACTCAAACAACTTGTTATTTTATTATGATTTTAATTATGGTAATTTAAATGAATAGAGTAATGTAATATTTCTTCATACTTATTTCTTTTTTCAATTTTCAAACAAGGTTGTTTTCTAGTTTTTTAAAAGTGTGCTAGGTTTACAGTTCATGTCTCAAGTTTTCTAGTGTGCCCAATGGCCCAAGATTTTGAACCCCAAGTGTAATGCCCGCTAAAACAACCCACTTGAGAACCATGAACAACCTAGGTTTAGTTACAAAATTATGGAGTAATTTTTTTTAAAGGTGTTAGGAGTTAACAACCAAAGTCTCAAGGACAATTAAATTCAACTGATAAATTTTCCCATTATAATATTTGCTAATACCACATTATAAAGCAACAAGTGTAATAAGTCCACACCTAGCTCAAATCTCCTTAGGGATTAAATTAATCACTGATTACATTGACATTTTAGCTAAATATTCCCTGAATAAAATTTTAGGGTTAAGGGACTCAAAATAATTAAATACCCAAGGTATTTAATTCCATAATATCTAAGACAAGAGCAGGGTTAAATTACAGTGGGGAAAGGAATACATATTTCAAATAATCAGAGTAAACTCTCACTTCCCACTCCCAGAACTCAGTTAAATGTGTTTACAACCTGGTTACGAGACAATAGTTGTCACTAACAAGTTCCAAAACAATTCTAGTTTACTAGAATATACTTTTCTATTACTAACAATTCTCAGAGGTCACAAGGTCCAAAATTTAGGTTTAGAAGGTTCAATAAGGTTCTATGGGTAAATTATCACCATACCCACTCTCTAATAGGCTTATAGATTTAACTTGATTTTTATCACACTTAATGCAATAAAAATTTCTCTAAATTATTCCCATTGGATATGAAATTTTCTCACCTTTCTGACGATATAAAGAAATCCTCCTAACTCCTTATAAAACTCTAGTTATGGGCTGGCAGGCCTTGGGGTGAACATTTTCGCCCAATGGCGGGTTTGCGGGCCTAGGGATGCAAAATTTTCCCAAAAGGGACAAGTGTCGAGCGGGGGAGAAAATCCATTTTTTTTCTTTTTGGTTTGGCGTGTCACGAGGAAATGTTTGCAAATTTTCCTATGCGGGGGAAAAGTTCACTTTTTCACCTACGCCTCCACTGCGCCGCTAGGGACACATGGTCCTCAACAAGCTAAAGCGATGAAGGAAAGAGGGAAGGGCAGGGTGGCAGAGGTTTCGAGAAAATTTATCCAAGGAGAGGGAAATGGATAAGTTTGACGTGTGGGCCCACACATCCACGAAAGGTATTTCACCAGGGAAGGGGTGGGAGTGTGGGTCCGCGAAGGTAGCAACAAAACTTTTCCAAAAATCAAAATTTCCATAAAGGATAAAAATTTGCAAGGGTTCCACACCTCCACCATACCACGTGGCAGCCTTTGATTGGCCACAGGCCCACCAGGGAAAATTTTCCCAAATTTTTCTGCCCAGGGAAGAAAAACTTTAAAGGGCCATAACTTTATATAGAAAGATCATTTTTGGGAAAACAAGGACTTTATGGAAATCTCTCGATGCTCTCTTTGCAAAGGAATCATTAATTTTAGATAAATTGAAGGGTCAATTTTAAGAAAACAGCTTGTAGGATTTTTAAAAGCAAACAGGTAAATTTTAACTTACAAATTTTGTTCAATTTGATCTTCTCCTCCACTCAACATGCCAAAAAGACATGGAGAATAATTCTATGAAGGATTTAGGATGTTTTAGGAAGGTAATTTTACTTGATTGACTTCCAATTCAAATTTTCCAATAACTGATAGAAAAAGACTGCAAAATTTTCCTTTGTTCAATTTGAAAGATTTTCTTAGAGATTTCTTAAGATTTTCTAGTTTTTTTGGGGTCATTTTGATCACCTTAAGTTCAATTTAATATTTCATTTGTCTTTTATAGCTTGCAGGGTCATTCTGATTTATATTTGATAAAATTTTACAAGTATATAGTGAAGTAAAAGAACTTATACATTTCTAGAAACAGAGATTAAACTATCTCTTTTTCCATGTAATGAAACATTGAATTCATTCCATTCTAGCCTTAAATGTTTTTCCTTCTTCAATCAAATATTAAAATAAGAATGCAATTTCTATCCTTCCCAAAATCATATATCTTAAACAAGGCAGAATAATACAATTTCTTCTCACGTGTTTCTTCCTTTTCCACTTTCCAAATAGGGATTTCATTACATTTAAAAATCAAATTTAAATACGACAATGAAAATGAAGAAAGGTATTGCAATCCTTTATTTATTTCAAATACAAATTTACATCTTCCAATTTCTTGAATGTAATTAGCAGATTTCAAATTTATTTCTTTCAAATATATAGAAAAGAGTAGATATATCTTTCCTAATTCAATTTTACAACTTTCATAATGAATACAACATCTTTCCATTTCAAACTTTTAAAAATTCATCCACTTCAAAGTGGGAATGGTTACAATGGGATTTTATTTCACACGGGACAGTCAAATTGTTTTCTTTTCTCAACTCCAGGAAAACAACATGCATTTTTCTCATTCATCCAATTTTGATCACAACAAAAGTGGGGGAAAGGCAACGCTCTCTAACCAACCAAGACATCCAATGAAAGGAGAAGCCATCCTTAATCATTGGCCCCCAAGCCCCAACCACAATGCAATAGAAGGTGTGATTCAATTCATGGTAACAACATGCTTCCACAAAACATACACACAACATTATTTCAACATGCACATTTCAAATAAAATAGAGTTCAATACAAAATAGCAATTTACAACTGCATTGAAACATTAAAATAGTACTCAAGCTTCATCATGCAAACCAAAGGAGAAAGGACTATGGGAGAAGCTACTTATGCATCCCAATGGAAATTAGGTATCCATTGGTAACAAACTGCCAATATAGATCATCACACATATCCTTATTCCCCCCACAATCCCTCCTTATGCCCCCCACAAATTTCCTTATGCCCCCCATAAAGTAATAAATTCAAGCTATTTATTTTCCATGGTGGATCGCAAACCTAAACTCCCTCCACAAGAATTCTAATGCCAATGGCATTTCCTTATGCCCCCCCCCACATGGATTCCCCATAGTCTTCCCCTACACAAAAACATGCTAAAACATTCACACAATACCAACACATTTAGAAAGGAAAATAGTATTTCAAGAGTCAAGCTCTTACCTCTCCATGATGGAGTTGTCTAAGTTCCAAAACAACAAGCTCTTAATTTCAAAAATAGTCCCAAAATCAGCAACCTCGAGCATGCAAATTCCTCCAATCTCCTATACCCAAACTCCCTTCACAAGAATTCTGATGCCATTGGCATTCCCTTATGCCCCCCACATGGATTCCCCATAGCCTTCTCCTACACCATTCCTATGGAAGTCTAGCCACAACTAATAAACACACAAAACATGCTAAAAAATTCACACAATACTAACACGTTCATAAAGGAAAAGAGTATTTCAAGAGCCAGGATCTTACCTCTCCACGATGGACTTGTCTAAGTTCTAAAACAACAAGCTCTTATTCTTAAAAATAGTCTCAAAATCAACAACCAACAAGCATGCAAAGTCCTCCTGTAGTGCCCACTTCCCTTTGGCACCTTTTATTACTGATCATGTTACTGTAGACTATATGATGAACATCTTTATAGTTTGGATTTAGTATTCTGTTAGATGTCAGATCCTAAATTATTGTTAGATCTGATTCATATATAATTCATGATGATTGTTGGAGACATTTTATATAGATGTTGACATGCTTTCGGACATGGTTATATTGTAGATGTTGTTTTGACATGTCATATGTGATATTTGATATTTGGAGTAAACCTAGAAAATGGAAATTATTTGATGATGATATAGTTGTTGATTAAAAATGCAAATGATTTAGTTGTTACTTTGATGTTGTTGTGATTCATTTATATAATTGGTTTTGTGATTATATTTATATTCATTTTGAGTGTTATGATATGGCCATGAGGCCAAAGGAGGTATTTTTATTTTGCAGGTTAAATATCACAACAAACATTGGGGGATTGGAGACTAACCAAAATGGAATTCTAAGTTAATTTGACAAGGTCACCATGACAACTTGTTTTATTGTGTTGTGTGTTGTTTTGTTAGGGATTCCCATGGGGGGATTTCCTTTATATGTGACCATGGGTTTGTGTACTTTAATTAATGTGTTTCTTTTATTATTGTTGTAAGTATTTTATTAAGTAATATTTTCTTTTCTTTTAATTAATTAAAATTGTGATAGAGTAATGTGAGGAAACATATGGTTAAAATTTAAATAAATCAAATTGGGGTATGGGAAAGTAATTATAAGTGTTTTTGGTTGTTTGTATTTAATTATGTAAGGGATGTGTAAGTGTGTAAGAGCTTGTGTAAGTCAGATTTTGGAGTAAGAAATACTCCGCCTCCATGGAAATTTGAATTTTTCCTTGGGGGCTATTTTTGGAGACTTGTGGGACAAGTAAAACTTGTCCCATGCCTCTAAATTTAATTCACCAACCATAATAATGGTTGGAGATGTGATTTTTGACTTGTATAATGCATTTTACTATTATTGTTGTTTGTTTTGGATTGCACTTTCTTGCATGTTATTTATTTTATTGTCCCTTAAGGTGTGGGATTTTTGGAGTGTGCAAGTAACTTGTCATTTTTCACCCAACTCTTTATTGTGCTTGGGAGAATGGATTTTTTTATTTTGTGTTTATATTTGAGGATGTGTGATGTGGCATCCTACATGGATCCACATCATCCTATCTTCCTCCCTCTTCTATATAATTCAAACTCTTACCTTGTTTTGGTTGTTGAATCTTTTTGCATTCTCTTGGGGGAACATTTTCTTGTGTTGGAGCTCTTGTTTCGAGGAATTTTGGAGAAATCTTTGCATGCTTAGGAGATTGTTGTTTTGGACTATGTTTTTGGCTTTGGAAGCTTGTTATTTGGACACCAAAGTTACCATGGATAGGTAGGAGATTATTCCCTCTTTTATTACTGTTATTTTTTTGTTGTGTTGTGTGTATGGTGCATGCTTTGTTTTATTTTTTGGCTAGTTGGGTAGATTGCTTTAGGGATGGTGTAGGAGAAGGCTATGGGGAATTCATGTGGGGGGCATAAGGGAATGCCATTGGCATTAGAAATTTGTGGATGGAGTTTGGGTTTGGGATCCACCATGGAAAATAAATAACTTGAATTTCTTATTTGGGGTGGGCATAAGGAAATCTGTGGGGGGGGCATGAGGATGTGTGTGGGATGAATTATTTTGGTGGGTTGTTCTGGTGGATGCCCAATTCCCAATTGGGAGGCATAAGTATATTCCCCCATAGTCCTTTCTCCTTTGGATTGCATGATCAAGCCTGAGTTTTGATTGGAATGTTTTAAATTGCAGTTGTAAACTACTGATTTGTATTGATCTATGTTTTATATTGAAATGTGCATGCTTGAAAGAATGTTGTGTGTTGTGGTAGCCAGTTTTTGCCATGGTTGAACTACACCTCTTATTGTATTTTGTCTAGGGCTCGGGGGCCAATGTTGAAGGAAATCTTATCCTTTCATTGGATTTCTTGGTTGGGTGGAGAGCATTGCCTCTCCCCCTCTTTTGTTGTGATCAATTTGGAGAAAGAGAAAATGTGCATGTTGCTATCTGGAGTAGGGAAAATTGTTGTTTGATAGTCCCTTGTGAAAAAACATTCATTTGTAATCCTTTCCCCCATTATGTGGACGAAATTGTAATACTTATATTATGGAGAAATGATGTTGTAATTGATTATGAAAATGTATACTTGAATTGTGAAAGACATTTAAATTCTTTTCTGTTTATTCGAAAGAAATAGAATTGTGTTATTGCTTCCAAGAAATGGAGGAATGTGAAGATGTAAAAGTTTATAAATGAAGTCAATAAAGAATTGCAAGTTCATATTTCATTTGCATTGTTGGTTTGAACTGGAATGTTAAATTGTGATTGGAATCTTTGTTAGAAAATGGAAAAAAAAGAAGGAATACGTGTGTAAGAATTATATTGCATTGTCTCCTTTGAAATATATATTAGAGTTGGAAATCAGGTTTTTTCAATTTAACTTGGAAATGATTTGTTTAGAAACAACTAAATGCATTAGATTAGTTTAGAAACGATATACCACACTTAAAAGATAAAATTGATAAATAGATCCTTTAAAAATTTGATCATTGGCATTATGACTTTTAAAACTGACAAATTTAATCAAATTGTACAGTTTGGACCTGTACACATTAATCAACTTGAAAATGATATATTTTAGCATGTTAAGATATTAAGAAACTCAAATTGACAAAGAACACTTAAGAAGACGAGTTGAATTAATGCAAAATCGAATCCAATCCCTCTAATAGTCATTTTTATGTCAATTGATGGAAAAATGCAAATTGAAATCAATGGAATAAATTTACCTTCCTAAAACACTTTAAAATCTCCCTAGATCAATTCTCCAAGCCTGTTTGGCATGTTGAGTGAATGAGGAGATCCAAGTTAATCAAATTGGAAAGTTGGAAATTACCAATTTGCTAATTAAAATCCTACATATTGTTTTTTGTAAAATTTATACTTTAAATTCTATCAAAAAGTGAAATTTATGTTTCTTGTGTAAAGAGGACATCGAGAGATTTCTAAAAAGTCCTCGTTTTCCCAAAACTGAGATTTCTAGCTCAAGTTATGGCACTTTGATGTTTTTGTGCCTTGGCGGAAAAATTTGGGAAAATTTTCCCCGACCGGGCCCGCAACCCAAAATTTTCCCGTTGAATTGCCTTAGAATTTTTTTTTGAAAAATTTTAGCTCAAGAAAAATTTCAACTTTTCCCCCACCGGCCCGCAACCAATCAGAGGCTGCCATATTTCATCATGGGGCAGCGGCGAAGACACGACACCTTTTTACCCTTTGACTTTTTTGAAAAATTTGGAAAAAAATTCCTTTTAGCCCCATTGGCCCGTGGCCAATCACAAGCTGCCACGTGGTAGCTTTGGGTGTTTGCGGAGGGGTGCGGACCCTTTGTTATTTTGAAATTTTACCTTAGGAAATTGTTCAAAAATTTCCCCGTGGCCCCGCATTCTCACCCTCGCCTTGGAAAATTTTTCTCAAAGGGTGCACGGACCCATGCGACCATATTTCCACTTTTTCCCTCCCTTCGGTGAGATTGCCCAAAAAAAAACCCCACCACTCTGCCCTTCCTTTCCTTGTTGTCGGCGATGTCAGAGGTTGCCACGTGTCCTTAGAGGACCCATGAAGGTGTGGGCGCAACTAGGAAATTTATCCCACATTAGGAAAATTTCCAAACGCTGCCCTGCGACCCACCGACCCCAAATTTTCCCTTCACCCTTGCCTGACACGTGTCCCCTTGGGGAAAATTTGACTCCTAAGCTCTACCAGTAAATAACTAGAGTTTCTGAAGGAGTTATGAGGACTTTTTTATAACACCAGAAAGGTGAGAAAATTTACTATCCAATGGGAATGATTTAGGGAAAATTTGGAAGTGTTATGTATGAGAAAAATCAAGTTGAAACTCTGAGCCTGTTAGAGAGTTAGGTGTGGGGGTAAATTCCTCCCTGAACGTAACTGAAACTTCTAACCCTAAAATTTGAATCATGTGATCTTGATAATTGTTAATTAATGAAAAGTATGATCTAGTAATTTTAGACTTGTTCTGAAATCTATTAGTGGGAGTTGTTGCCTTGTAACCTGATTATAGACACTCTTAATCGAGTTCAGGGAGTGGGTAATTGAGACCTTACTCTGATGTTTTTAAATAGGTATTCCTTTCCTCACTGTAATTTAACCCTACTCTTGTCTTGATCTTGTGGAATTAAATACCTTGGGTATTTAATTGTTTTGGGTCCCTTAACCCTAAAATTTTTAATCAGGGAATATTTAGCTAAAATGTCAGTGTAATCAGTATTTAAATTAATCCCTAGGGAGATTTGAGCTAGGTGTGGATTTATTACACTTGTTGCTTTATAATGGGAAATTAGTAATGATTATAATGAGAAAAGTTATCAGTTGAATTTAATTATCTTTGAGACTTTGGTCGTTAACTCCTAATAAAAAAAAGTATTCCTTAATTTTCTAACTAAACCTAGGTTGTTCATGGGTCTCAAGTGGGTTTTGTTAACCGAGCATCACACCTCCAATCTCCTTCCAAAAGCAAGAGCTCCAATCACAAGAAAATTTTCCCCAAGGAAGCATTCCCAAAAGTTCAACAACCCCAAAACAAAGCAAGGAGTTCTAATTTTATAGAAGAGGGAAGAGGAGAGCATGAGGTGGATCCATGTAGGATGTCATATCACACATCCTTAACTCCAACACAAAATTCAAATTCATTCTCCAATGCACAATAAAGAGGTGGGTGAATAATATGACAATATACTTACACACTCAAAAAATCCTACACCCCAAAAGATTGCAAAATTTAAAACATGAAGAAAGTGCAATTAAAACATGCAACTTGATTTATAAAAATGCATTAAAAGGGTCTAAAATCAACCCTCCAACCATAGGTATGGTTGGTAATTAAACTTTAAGAGGTATGGGACAAGGTTTACTTATCCCACAAGCCTCCCAAAACAGCCCCCAAGGAAAAATTTGAATTTCCAAGGAGGTGGAGTGTTTCATACTCCAAAATCTGACTTACACAACTCTTACACATACTTACACATCTCTTACATATTTAATACAAAAGCCAATAACTTCTACAATTACTTTCTCATATCCCAATTTAATTAATTAACTTTTAACCATATGTTTTCTTACATTAATCTACCACAATTTAATTAAAACACATCACTAATAAAATACATACAATAAAAAAGGAACCACATTAATAAAATACACAAAACCCCTTGGTCACATTCAAAGGTAATCCTCCCCATGGGAATCCCTAACAAAACAACACACACACACACACAAAACATGTTGTCATGGTGACCCTGTTGAATTCATCTAGAATCATAATGTGGTTGGTCTCCAATCCCCCGATGTTTGTTGTGATATTTTAACCATAAAAAACACAAATACCTCCTTTGGCCTCATGGCCATATCAGAACGTCCAAAATGAATATAATCTAATTTCAAAATCTTCAATATATATATGAATCACAAAAACATTGAAAAAATCAACAATATCACTTACAATTTCATCAACATCTATATAACCATCAATTTTAAATTCAATTATCTCAGTCTACTCAATATATCCAAATATCACATGTCCTAACAACATCCATATATATATATATATATATATATATATATATATATATATATAACCATGTCGAACAGCATGTCAACATCTATATAAAATGTCTTCAACAATAATCATGCATCATATATGAATCAAATTCAACAATAATCCATGGTTGAACATCTAACATCATACTAAATCAAAACTATAATAACGTCCATCATATAGTCCAAAATATCATGATCAATAATAAAAGTGTCGAAGGTAAGTCGACACTACACACACACACACACGCACACACACACACACACACACACAAGCACATGCACACACACACACACACATCAATGCACACACATGCAGATGGATGCACACACACACGCACATACACACATAGATGCGCACACATGTACATACATACACACACAGACACTATTATCCAAATGTGCCCCCTACTCATTTTGTGGCTAACTCCCTTTCATTATTTCCTTCTATTGTGCCTCAGTCATAAATTTTTACTTTTTAGGCACTCAAAACCTTCTGGAAATGACACCATTTGATAGAGCTCTTTCTCAACTTTAAAGAAAGGTAAAGTTTTCCTCCTAACTCCACATATTTTTCAAGTTATGGCTCAGTAGAGTTTTTGTGAGAAATTTTCCCTTGCAAGGTCCGCAACCAATTAGAACTCGCCACGTGTCTAGGTCAAAAATATCAAAGCGACCCGATTTGGCCCTGTTTTTCCCTAAAACTTCAAATCGCCATATCTTTCAATCCAGAGCTCGGTTTTTCACGTTCTTTATATCAATGGAAAGCTGGTGAAATTCTCTATAAGATTCCATGGTCAATATTGAATTTTGGTTCAGTTTAGAGGGAGAAAGTCAAAAAAACACTTCTGGTACGCGCCTATGGATAGAACTGACATTTCAACAACCAATTTTAATGCAAAATGGGTCGCATTCTTCTCCAGCATGGTCAAAAATGTCAGGGCATGGGATTGGAAGGACATCCATGCTATTTTTAATACATTTTTGGTCAATGGGGAATGGGTCCCACGTTTTTTCACATTTTCTCTCTCCTAGGCTCGACCCATACACTGTAAAAGCCAGATTTGGTTCATTTTTCAAAGGGTGGAACACTTTTTTACACAGCAAGCTTATGTTTTCACCTTCAACAAGTGATTTTTTACAAGGATCAAACCTTTTCAGGGATTGTAACAGTTTTCTACCTCTTTGGTGTTGGAATGCAAGGATTTTGATGTTGAAAATCACAATACAAGCTCTGTGAATGCTTTCAGTCCTTTGTATGTGTTGTTTGTTTCATTTAAAACCCTTGATTACAACTTATCAACCTGTGCGTGATGTTTTATATTGCAATTTTTGATTTGTGTCTATTTGCATGAGCAAAAATGTTCACCACTCCTTTGGTGTATCACCCTTATTAGTTTAGTTTCAATTTTTGCATCTCTTATCCATGTCTCCTTGCAATCTAGGGTAAAATTAGGATCTGAACCTCTGCAGTTGTGTAAATAATAGATCTAATTAGAGGAGTTTGAGGAACTAGCATCTAATCTAGAGATTCCTCTCTCATTTTTACAAGTCCCACAGTTAGAGAGAGGTTTCAATGTTGTGCAATCACACTGGATGCCTAAAACATCAATTTAGAAACCTAATTTGCATCCAGGGGTGCTGCTGATTTGCTACAACAGTTTTGGCATGCCCGGTGGGACCTTAGAGGTCTTCCACTTCATCTTTTACAGGTTGCTGTGTTCTTGTGAAGATTTCAGCCTTTGGAGGCACTTGCAAACATATCTGGCGACTCCATCTGATTAGTAACCCATTTCTGAAGTTACAGACCTATTTTTCATCCATTTCCATCCATTATTCTTTCCATCTCTTTCATTATTTTCCATTCCATGAAGTTGTGCAATCATGACTTCATTTCCATCATGGAACTCACATTTAGAACAACAGCAATGTTTCCCACCTCCAACATGTTTTTTAAATCCTCCAAATCAACATTTTGAACAAATTCAAAATCAGCATACATACCCATATGAGCAACAATGCCAAAATCAGTTTGGCTATGGAGCTTTCCAAGAGCAAGGGTGTGCATACAATGAAGACAATCAGATGCAAGATGCTAGTCTATTGGAGAAAATCCAAAAGATGGAGGTAAACATGGTGCAATCCATGGCTCAAGCACAAATGAAAGCATTTGGAATTGGTTGTGGAGCACCCTGTCTATGGGTGGGACCTTTCCCAAGGCATTACATCCCTCAAGAGAAGCTTAACTTCATGATTGCAACGCTGCCATTGCTTACAAAGTGGATTGAAGGAATAGAGGTGTATGAGAGGAGTATTCAACAACCTTGTCAATAGGTAAGCACACCATCTCATGCCTTTTCTTTTCCTCTTTCCCAATCTGTTTTATGTCAGCAGTGTCAAGTTTTAAACTCTCCATCTGTTGTCCCAAGTGTTGAATCCATTTCTCCAACCCCTAGTCTTCCACCTCATCTCAATTCTTCTGTCCTTTTCCCTTCCAAACAGTCATCCCCTCCACAAGAGCTAAATGAAACACCCTCTCCTCCAAAGAAACAAGAGGTTTTACCTCCTCCACCACCACAAAAAATTGCAAAAATCATTCATGAAGGACAACAAAAAGAGAAGCCAAAAAAGGATGAAGAAATTCAAATTTTGAAGAGTTGGGCCCTTACATTTGGGATGAAGAAGATCCCTTTGCTGATGAAACCTTTAGAAGAGGTTGGAGTTAAAGAACAAATGGTGGTCAGGACTGATTTTGTTGCAGCAGAAGAAGAGCAAAAAGGAGTTGCAGATCAACAATCAATTTGTTCAGAATATAGTGTCCATGTTGGCACCCTATTTGAAGTAAATGCTGATCCAATTCAAATTGTAAAAATCAGTCATAAGGGACAGTAAGAGGAAGGAGAAGCTTCTCTAAATCCAAAAGAAGAGGAGCACATTCCATATATGGGGGAGAAAAGTGTAGATCCAAAGGCTTTGAGTACAAAGCAGGTTATAGAAGAACCTTCAGTTCTTCTCTCTACTTCATCTCTCTCAAGTTTAGTACTGAAGAAGAGTTTGATCCCTCAAACTAAATGCTGGAGGATGAAATAAACCATGGTGATCAAGTTGCAGATCAAGAGAACGCCATGGGAGAGGTTGAACATTTGTAGCAGGACAGCAATGAGGTAGTTTACCTATCTGATTTGGAGGATTGTTTTGATGAAGAAGAACCGGTTGAGTTTCCACCATTCTTTCTTTCATCATCCATCTTCCAAACACAAGAGCCTACCATCATGGAGGAGAGTATTCATTTACAGTAGCCTGCATCTTATAGAAGCTCTTTGGAACCAAGATTGGAAGATTTTAATATTTCATGTCCTTCATTGGAGGAAGAGAAAGGACAGAAGGGTTCTACCATTGCTTCCACACCATCCATTCAAGGTCTACAAGAGAAATCCATTCTTGGAGTTGAAAATCAGAATTATGGGCATACTCAATGGATCAGACCTTGCCCAATCAGGTATTTGGCTTCATTGGAGCCAAAGGAGAAGCCACAACCAGTCATGCTTGCTTCTAAGCATGAGGATGAGATGCAAAGTTCCAAGGATCAGTTGTCATACCTCTCCAATTCAAATGCAGAGCAACTAAAAGAGGTATTGGATTTGTTTTTAGTTGACACCTTGTTAATTTGGGTAGAAGACTATCTTCTTGTTGATTTTCCACTCATCCAATCAGCCATACTCAGCTCCAAATCATTTGCATGGCTACCAATTTTGAAGAAAGGAAGCTATTTTGCACAACCAGTTGCAGGGTTCATTTAGCTCACCTTTGCTTCTAGTTAGAGTAGAGTAGGTAGGTTTGCTTTCAGTAGAAGAAGTGCTTGTGCACACTCTGCATGTTCCATTTGGAGCATGTATGATTTTCAGTTTGTACATAGTTTTGGTGCTGCTGGTTTTGCTCTTGCACAATTCGTTTTGATGGCATTTTGGTGGGAAAAACTCCATGTCTAGTGGGATTCAAGTGGTTCAGAGGGAAGTTTTCAAAGTTCAGATCAGTTTTCAGGCTACTACTCATAACTCCATGCCCAATGGATTGCTTCAGGCTAATGATCATTCATCTAGTAGGTAGATGATCCCTCTGAGTCACAAAAATTGTTATCCAAATGTGCCCCCTACTCATTTTGTGGCTAACTCCCTTTCATTCTTTCCTTCTATTGTGCCTCAGTCATAAATTTTTACTTTTTAGGCACTCAAAACCTTCTGGAAATAACACCATTGGATAGAGCTCTTTCTCAGCTTTCCAGAAAGGTAAAGTTTTCCTCCTAACTCCACGTATTTTTCAAGTTATGGCTCGGTGGAGTTTTTGTGGAAAATTTTCCCTTGCAAGGTCCGCAGCCAATTAGAACTCGCCACGTGTCCAAGTCAAAAATATCAAAGCGACCCGATTTGGCCCTGTTTTTCCCTAAAACTTCAAATCACCATATCTTTCGATCTAGAGCTCGGTTTTTCACGTTCTTTATATCAATGGAAATCTGGTGAAATTCTCTACAAGATTCTATGGTCAATTTTGAATTTTGTTTCAGTTTGGAGGGAGAAAATAAAAAAACACTTTTGGTACATTCCCATGGACAAAACTGATGTTTCAACAACCAATTTTAATGCAAAATGGGTCGCATTCTTCTCTAGCATGGTCAAAAATGTCAGGGCATGAGTTTGTAAGGACCACCATGCTGTTTTTAATGCATTTTTGGTCAATGGGGAATGGCTCCCACGTTTTTTCACATTTTCTCTCTCCTGGGCTCGACCGATGCACTGTAAAAGCCAATTTTGGCTCATTTTTCAAAGGGTGGAACACTTTTTTACACAACAAGCTTCTGTTTTCAGCTTCAGTAAGTGATTTTTTGCAAGGATCAGACCTTTTTAGGGATTGTAATAGTTTTCTGCCTCTTTGGTGTTGGAATGCAAGGATTTTGATGTTGAAAATCACAATACAGGCTTTGTGAATGCTTTCAGTCCTTTGTATGTGTTGTTTGTTTCATTTCAAACCTTTGATTATAGCTTATCAACATGTGCATGATGTTTTATGTTGCAATTTTTGATTTGTGTCTATTTGCATGAGCAAAAATGTTCACCACTCCTTTGGTGTATCACCCTTATTAGTTTAGTTTCAATTTTTGCATCTCTTATCCTTGTCTCCTTGCAATCTAGGATAAAATTAGGATCTGAACCTCTACAGTTCTGCAAATAATAGATCTAATTAGAGGAGTTTGAGGAACTAGCCTCTAATATGGAGATTCCTCTCTTATTTTTACAAGTCCCACACTTGGAGAGAGGTTTCAATGTTGTGCAATCACACTGGATGCCTAAAACATCAATTTAGAAACCTGATTTGCATCTAGGGGTGCTGCTGATTTGCTACAACAGACACACATACACACATACACACGCACACGAACACACACATGCACACACACATGCACATGCACATGCGCACACACATGCACACGCATGCGCGCACACACACACGCACATGCACACAAATTTACACACACACGCACACATACATTCACACGCACATGTACACACACATGCATGAAGCCAATGCACACACACACATGCACACACAAACGTACACACATACACACACCCACACACATACACACACACACACACTGTAATTCCCCATTCGATGTTTCCCCAGTTCTTGACTTGATGACCCTATTGCTAAGCATGGGAGGGTTGTGTGCGCGCTTTAGTTGACCATTTTTGACTTTTTCCTTGTCGTCAATTAAGATTTTACACCCTTCCTCTCCTTCTTACCTTTTCGGGTCGTTGTCGACACCCTAAACTCTGGACCTTATAGCGTCATGTACGATTATCCTGGTTAAAGGAAAATATTGTTCTCACCTCTTCAAGCTTGCCTAGTTGGCACCATTAATATGATTAATAATTATTATTATTATTTTTAGCCGTAAAATCATAGAAATATTGTTAATAATAATATTATAGTTTAAATTGTTGATTTACAATCATTTTTTTTAGTGCCAAAATTTTATCACTATTGTTATGGGTTACCTTTAAGATATTTATTTAAATTTTGTTTATTTCATTTTAGGGTTTCTATGTTTTTTTTTTAGTTTAAAACAAACATAAAAATATATAAAAGTTAAAGAGTTAAATTTACAAGGCCCGTGAATTAGGGCAGATTATTAAAATGCAAAAAGGAAGGGCACTAGGGCTCCTTATCTCTGTTTTTTTGTTTTTTCCTTTTTGTTTGTTTGTAGAGTAGAGAGCAACCAGCCACCATGGAGGGGGGGAAGCTTCAGAACCAGTTTTTGTGCACCCACCAGATGCTGAAGAAGGTGTGAAGGAAACATGGTTTCATATAATGCTATGGTTGCAACTTTTACACAAACACAAGGTTGCTTGAAGGTGTTTTTTTTTGTTCAAAGAAATGCCTTGCCAGATGTCATCTCATGGAGTGCCATGGTTGTGGCCTGTGCCAGCATCCTCCCAGCCTATGTCAAACACGAGCCCCAGACCTACATGGACATCTAACAACGCATAAAAGATAGAGGGGTTTTGTCAGATGTTGTAATTGCAAATGCTTTGGTGGACGTATATGAAGTTGCTCCATTTCAGGCCTCTAACCTAATTAGTTCATCCTTGCCACATTTTCCCAACCAGTGCCAGAACATGTGACGTTGTCTATAGTAGGTTATGGACCATTTAGCAAGGAGTTTGGTCAGGTGTTGTAGTCAGAAGTGCTCTGGTAGATAAGTATGCAAGCCGTGGAAGCATTTATAGGTTTAAATACAAACTCCTCCACATTTTCTAGCATATGTGCTTGTTACAACCTTCTCCCAGCCTGTAAAAATGAATAAATAAATACATAAATAAATGGGGAAGCTCTTTTTATAGGGTAAGGACATCCCCCAGTCAAAGCCATATTGGAAATCTATTACCAGTTTTTGTCAGCTTTAAGCTAGCTCCTCCCAGATCTGACCTGCCATTGGTGGAAGCATAAGTTTTGTCATGTGAACTGTTTGAACTGAACAAAAACTTCTGAAAGAAATGTGGCGTTGATGGATCTGCAGTACGATAACAAGATTATGTACAAAGTGGTTTTGTTGAAAAGGATCTCAGAAACTTTCAAGCAACAGTACATTCGCAGGTGTAGAGCCAGTTTCCGTAACCTTTGCCAAGCATCTCTCGTCATGTGCCGTGTTGCAAGTTGTGGAGCACTTTATGTACAGCCCTCAAAGTATAAATTGTCAGAACATAATGGTTTCAAATCGTATTCTGTTGGACAAACTTCAAGTGATCGGGAAGTTTGTGTGTCGTTGTGGAGGTTAGATCAAGGCTCATGAACTAGTTGACTAAGTGCTAAGCGAGATGCTAAACCGAACCTTGCGGGTTTGACCGACTCCATTCCTCCCATAGGCATGGTTCACCTCCCCTCATCTCTTCATAACTCTCATACTTTAGTTTTCGTTTGTAACTTAATATAATTTTAAAATATTAGGATTATAATACAGTTAATTGTTTATATCAACTCGTTGCAAAACAATGAAATGTCGTGTAATACTTCACGAAGTCAAAGTAACTCATTTGCATTAAACCATGAACTTCCACCCTCATTCTGAGGTGATTTAGAAAACTTCTTACCCAACTAGATCACTTCAATATTGTTTTATCGACAAGATGAAATTGACTTCCCAGTAATAAAGTTGATCATCTCCCTGTTTAAATAGTTAATTTTTGCATTTTTCGGAGACTCATTAAGTACCCTTCGTAACTCTGAAAACGAGATGTTAAGCTTCATTCGTGTACCTTGTTATGTGAGGAGTCACCTTGACCTTTGGATTGACCCCGAACAAACATATGTGATCTTTTTAATGCTCTTATAGGAGCCCTATTACATTGTTTTATAGCAGTAGAAAGCTATCAAATCTAGAAAGTTGGCTTTCATTTTGAACCGCCATTTGAAACCTGGATAGAGAAATTATTTCCCGTCTTCGCAAACCTCTAGTGTTTTTACTAGACAATTGCATGGAACCTTCAGTTTAGGGAAAAACACTTTTCTGGATAGTTTGAAAATGGCATTTTGTAGGCCTCTGGTTGCAGTTTGACAAGGTCAAACTGGACCAATTAGGACCGGTGGCTTTAGAAAACTTGTCGCCGTTCGAAGACTGTTTTCTAGTTCTGAGTTTCGTCGACTCTGTTGAACTCTCCTTATATAGGGAAAGTGGTAGGAAATTTCTCGTTGTGCATTCATCCATCAAACGTCAATTTTGGACGTGGTTTTCTGAGCCCTCGAGCTAACTTTTGTTCATTTGCAACTAGGACAACTACAACCAGTAGCCCCGGAAAACTAGCCGCCAAACGTAAACCGTTCACTTTTTCCAAATTCCGTCAGTTGCTATGAAATCTTGGTATATATGTGGACACGTAGAAATTTAATCGTGGTGTGTGTTCTCATCGGAAGATAACTTTTGGAAGTGGTTTCTTAGCCTCCGAGCCCGTTTTGAACGTTTTTGTAGCTAGTAAGAAAATGTAAAAATAGAAAGCTGCGGGACCCTCGTCGGGTTGCCAAACCACCGTGAATACTTTTGACACATGTAAATAATTGTTTAAAAACTCTATAGTGTAAGTGTTGTGTGAAATAGAACTTTTGACAAAATGGTGTTTTCTCTCTCTTCTCTTCTCTTTCTCTCTCCTAGGTTATAAAATGAAATGAAATGAAATGCATTGAATACATGTCTCTAAACGTTTAATTTCGATTGTAAATTGTAATTATTATCATATGTAAATGGGAAACTGAAAAATGATAATTATGTTAGATTAGGGTGGATGCCATGCAAACGAATTATCGTTGATATCATGCTCACGTGGTTTTGCAAGATGAAAGAATGACGATGAAAAAGGAGATGTGTAAATTATTAATTATCATTGTAATTTAGATAGTTCATTGTTAAATGAATAAATGTATAATGTAGTCTCATGTTACAGAAGGTTATATTTGATAATTTGTTGATATGTATGAGATGCTAGTTTCAAGGACATCTAGGAAATGTGCATTTAATCATAGGTTCAATTTGATTTATAGTACACATGGTAAAAAGGTTTGATATTTATATAAGGTAAATGAATTTGAAGTAATATCTTGTAGTGCATATTTAGTGTTCAATAAATGATTAACGAGTCATCTTGTGCATTCATACTTTGTAAATGTAATAAAGAGATTTAATCGAAACACTCTACCCTTGTCCAATATCGGAGCATAACTTGTTTTCATGTGTGATACTCTTTACCGTAGAAGACATTGAAAACCATAGAATGAAACTTAAACTCTGCACTCGATGGAACCTCCTAGTTTGAGTAAACAAGAACTCGAGAATGGGCTTATCATCTTCGTCTATATGTTTAGTGACATTGTCATAAACCTGGTAGATAGGAGTGACACAGTCAAACTTTTCTTGGAGTGTGTAGAGCAAACTCCTCCTTCGTAGCCTAGTGGACTACCTTGTCATCCGAAGATAGAATTAAAATTAAAATTCTTCATCGAATGAAATCCCTATTGGATCCAGACGACATAGATGGAGGTTGTGACTTAGTTGTTCTAGGTCTTAAACTTTTGTTAATGAACTCCTTAGCTCCACTCAGCTAAATGTGTTACCTTGGTTTCTCTCAACATAACACCTTGGTCCCTTCTGGAAGACGGTTCAACATAAATTGGTCCTCTCACTTAAAACTCATATTTAGTTTAGGGGTAGACCCTTAGGTGAAGTTGGAATTAATCTAAACCTCGGTTGATTTGGATGTTGGCTTAGGGATTCATGTGTAGCTTCAAGTCTTCTAATCATTCATGTCTTTAAGAGGTTAGACAAACACTTCGTAACTCCTTGTACAAGGCAATGCTAAAAATAAGGCCATAGTGTGACGTAGAATAAACAAAGCATATAAGATTAAAAAAAATGAGAATTGAGGATTGGGATATTGCCACTCTTAGAGACCTTATAACTCAATTAAATATCTTTATGTGTTTCTAAGAATATGTATTGCATTGTTGTGATCAAACTACGAGAAAACAAAAGATATATAAATATAAAAAGGAAGTCATTAAGTCATTGATTTAGAATAACTATGGTAGGGGAATAACTAAACCATGATCGAAGAATGTTTTGTGGTAAAAAAAGTTATCTTATATTTAAATTTCCATTAAATCCTAATATTGCTATATGGACACCAAGTCACATTCAGTTGAGTCATAAGAGTAAGAAAAAGGTAGACATTAAATATCTGTCCAAGAAGAATATTCTTCACATAAGAACAAGATAATTAAGTATTTTGTACGCTTTTGAACTACGCCAAATAAGTATGCAAGTTATGGAAACTTTTGTAAAGAATAAGAAACCAACTTAAAAGGGGTGAACAATAATTTAACCATAGTATGAACTTAAGAATCTGTCTGTGGACAAATGAGAAATTTATCCTTGCACAATAATGTTCTTGGAATGTTAATCGTAACTAAAATACAATCAAAGAAAAGATGTGTTGTGGGTTTGCCATCCTTGAGTCATTCTTTCTTGTGGTTGGGGCATTGCTAGTATTCATTCATTTAGGAAAAGTGTGACATCGACAGGCCTATGTTGTTTTCATGTGTCTATGTGAGTCGATGATTTATGTGATTGTCGTATACGAGTCGAGTTTCTGTACTTGGAGCCCTTGCTGTGTTGTGTGTAGTGAGCAATGTAAGTCAAAAAAAAATTATTATTATCCTGGTATTTTACTGTTGTCATTGGGTGTGTAAAATATGGGCACTACATACACATACAGGAAGGCACACACGCACGCATGCGCTAACGCACATGCACACGCACACGCATGTGCACACACTTACACACGCGTTAACACACATGCACACGCACACGCACTTATGCACACGTACACGGACACGTACATGCACACACACATGCACATGCACATGCACACGCACACATACACACACACGCACATGCAGACACACACACGCACACACACGTGCACTCACACACACACTCACACACACACATGTGCAAATACACACACATACACACATGCGCAAATAGACACACACAAACATGCACACGTAAATGTACACGCAAACACAAAAACACTCACACACAAACTCATGAACACAGTACATCATGATGTAAGTATCACACGTATTGCACATTATGCATGCATCGTTGCGGTACACATAGACACATTGAACGCACACACGTACACAAATGCATGCACACACACACAGGCATGCACACAAACACATATGTACACCCATGCACACACACATAGGCACACACACACATGCACACACACACGCGCACACCCATGTACACACTCACACATGAATGCATGCGTACACGCACACGCACACACACACACGCATACGCACACGCACACGCACACACACACAAGCACATGCGTACACACACATACGAACACACACGCACGCATGCGAACACACACTCATACACATGTGCAAGCAGGCACACAGACACACACACACAAACATGCACACATGCACGTACATACATGCTTTGACACACATGCAAACGCGCGCGCACACACACACACACACACACACACACACACACACACACATGTAAACGCACACACACACACACACATAGACATGCACACACACTCACACACAAACTCCTACACACACACGCAAAAATGCACATACACATACACGCAATCGATCGCGTGCACTCATAGAAACAACAACAGACACACACACGCACGCACATGCACAGAGCCATGCACACATGCACATAAACAAACACACACACACACACACACACCACACCACACACATGCACACACACTTGTGGGACATGCGCACCCATGATGCACACACACACACACAAGAAGATGACACGCACACACACGCATATATTCACATGCACATGCACACCCACATGCACACACACATGCACATGCACGCGGACACACACACTCACACGCACATGTACACACACTCATACACACACGTAAGCGGGCACACAGACACACACAAAAACACACACACACACACATGCACATGTTTACACACACATGCACACACACACGTATATACACGCACTGAGACACACACAAACACGTGCACACACACGTGCAAACACACGCACACACACACACACACACTTAAAAAAGACACGCACACGCACACGCACACACAGTCTCATGCACACATGCGCACACACGCACACACACAAACTCACATGCACATTTACAAGTTTTGTACACATACACACATTTGCATTTTGCACTTGCACATTTGACACATGCACATGGACGCACACACACACGCATACATATACACACACACACGCATGCATAAACCCACAGGCACACACACATAAGTGCATCCATGCAGACATGCACACACGCACACACGCACTTACACACATGCAAACACGTGCACACGCACACACACACGCAAACACAAACACACACATACGCATACACGCATGCACACGTGCGTACACACACACACATGCACACTCACACACAAACTCCACACACATTCACGCACACTCGCACGCACGCATGCATGCACGTGCACACTCTATGCACGTGATCTGTTACTTTATGTACACTCACACACGCTGAGTGCACACACACATGTTGATGCACTCGCATGCACTGCATAGACACACACACACACACATATGTTTTTTCACACACACACACACACACACACACACACACACACACACATGCACACACGCACACACGCACACACACACACACACATGAATGCACACAAGCACGCACATAAGCACGCATGCATGCACGCACATCCACGAACGCACAAACTCATGCACACACATCCACACATATAAACATGCACACACACACATGCACACGCACACACATATAGGCACGCACACACGCATTCAAAAACACACACACACCCAAGCACGCACACACATACATGAATGCACACACACACTTACACACACACACACACCCAAGCACACACGTGCACACACTGACACACAAACGCATGTGCACATCCACACGCATACGCACATGCACACGCACAAGCACACATGTGCACACACACGTACACACACACGCGCACACACACACATACACGTACACGCACACACACACACACGCACATGCAAACGCACACACACACATAATCACACCTAGACACACACGCACACGCACACACACATGCACACGCATGCATGGACACGCACACATGTACATACACACACATATAGGCACGCACACACATATTCACAAACACATGCACACCCAAGCACGCACACACATACATGCACGCACACACACACTTACACACAC